>JAQIXX010003488.1:0-19491 GCA_034700605.1 Willowsia nigromaculata | reverse complement strand
AGCTGGGTCATCGCTCGTTTACTCGGCTGACTGAGGGAACCGTGGAGTAAAATCGCTAGAGTACTAGTAGAGTAGGCATCACCATCATTCCTTCTATTGCTTCAGAAACTGCCATTCTATTATTATTGCTACTACTCAGGCAGGATGTTTTTTAGCAGTGGAAAACACCTACCAGTTGGACTTGCTCTCTCATTTAATATTCCGTATTAGTTTGTGGGTATTACAGTTATTAACTTTAAT
This sequence comes from Willowsia nigromaculata, assembly GCA_034700605.1. NCBI lineage: Eukaryota > Metazoa > Arthropoda > Collembola > Entomobryomorpha > Entomobryidae > Willowsia > Willowsia nigromaculata. Next base: position 19,251 of record JAQIXX010003488.1, on the reverse strand, counting down.
GTATGCATATGATGCTCGAATAAAAAAAAACATTTTGTGTGAGAACTCACGTCTAGTCTATAGAACTAGAGTAATCTCACTATTGTGTGCAGGAGGAGAAAAAAATATTTCAGAGGGATTTTTCTTTTGAAGATTCGGACACGGACCTGGACTTGAATAGATTTTCACTTCATTACTATTTCCATTAGGCGCCTACTTTATTTATAATCATAGACGCAGAGAGAGTCACAAAATTGATGACTTTAAGCTGCTCCTCGTTACGAACACATATCCTCTCTCGTGAAATGTTACACACACACGCGGTATAAAAAAAAATATGTCGACAAATGTGAAGGGGAAGAAGGCGGAAGAAAATAAATAAATAATCTTGAAGACAGTGAATGAAGAAGTGTACTCTTCCATTTCCCTTTGATCTCCTTACATGCTCATCATGCTCATGATCATCGTCATCCTACCATAATATGCGAGTCAGATCACAGAAAATAAATTCCTTCACGAAGACAGACGTCGAGTCAGAGAGAGAGAGAGAACACATTCCTACATTTTTTTCAGCTGAAGTTTAGTCAAGTGAAATGGAAAGTAGATCTATCCTATGAGAAACGTATGTGCACAAAATACTCAGAGAGTAGATGGTGAAGAGGAAAAATGAAAAAGTCACTCCCATTTCACTTGCTTTTCTTTTTACCTCCTTCCAAGAAGATCATTTTTCCTGAAAAGAATATAACCACCTTATATGAAGCTGAGGATCTTCAACGTGAACTTTACTCAATGAAGAAGATGATGGCAAGGCCACATTAATTTTTTTTCCTCTCTTTTTTTCACGACAAACTCATCCTTTCTTTAATATTCCTTCTCATGTTCAATTTTTTTTTCTTGCCGTCATTACAGCATTTTCATTGCTGCATTGTATGTCATGAGAGGAGGAAGCATTGTCCACCACTGCCTTCTTTCTAGAGCTGTTGTCTCCTCTTTCTCAAGAGAGAATAAAAATGCAATGAAGCTGAAATAAGTAAACCGAGTTGGAAGGTATATTAAATGTTATAGGTGGAGAAATGATCATACTTTACGAGCAATGTGGAGTTCACTGAGTGAGTGAACTATGTTCATGAGCATATCACCAGCACCGCACCGCCGCCACCAATATTCCACGTCGCTACACCATACCACCGCACACCAATCCCCACCGTCACCACTACCAAACCAATTGCTAAAAAATTCTACCAGCCTCGTAGTGAAAATAAGAGTGACGACTGACTGGTTTCATGTTATGCTCGCTGTTTTATAAGAGGAGAGTAGAGAGAGGAGTAAAGTAGATAATCAAAAAGACATGTGTTTGCAGAAGGAGGAAGAAAAAGGCAGAATAAAAAGCAAGCTTCTATTCCAAGTACAACATCACTTCCCAAAAAAAAATCCTCCATTATTATGGTATTATCATCGTCATGAGAAGCATGATGATGGTTTCGTGGTGGTGGTGGGGTGATGATGATGATCGTCAGCGTCGACTTCCAATTTCCTACATGAACACTACATTTTGCATGATTGTGCTTTCACTCCTTTTCTCTTTCACTGTGTGCATTACATCATGTAGTCATTATTATTATGTATTATAGCGCATTCTACTTTTCCACTCTTTTGCTCTTTTTTTCTCTCGCCTTTTCAATGGAGAAAGAATTTCCTCCTTCTAAATACAGCAGTCAGAATAAATTTTCATTTTGTTTCAATCATCAGTTAGGAATGTAGGCGGAGAACCAGAAAGAAAGAGGAATAAAAACACTGAGAAATTTTTTATTTCTTTTCTCCATTTTTTTAAGAACTCACAAAAGTAACCCAACTCCCCACATTAATCTCAGTGAGAGAGCTTGCTAATGACTTTGTAAATTATAGCCTGATTTTTACTGAATCACTTCCAAGAAACGAGCATGGGAAACATGTCGAAGGCTAAAATTATACGTTATGCAATATGTATTGATGCTCAAGTCAGAGTTTCACTACCTTTGCGAGAAAACATCTTTGGTGATGATCTCTGATACATAGTAGATTGGTGTGTGTGGTGGTGTCCTGTGGTAGCAATAATAATCTTCACTCTTGTTTTCTCTTCATATCCATCCCACATTTTTTTTCCTCCCTTCAATACTCCTATTCATAAGATTCACTCGAGGTTTTCATAGATCATAATATTTTTTTTTTTTCGCCAATAACTGCAGCAGTACTGGTGTGGTTGGTGGTGTATACTAAAAAAGAAAGTAAGATTCGCCTACAAAAAAAATTTCCCTACTTGAGAGAGCTCACAACTTTCCTTGAATGTCTATACTACCCATTTTTATGCATGTTTTTACGGGGAAGGCGATTCCAATCCTCTGCTTTTTCCCCCTTCCAACTACCCAAACGACACTGAAGAAGAAGAAACCGTTGTCGTGGAGAAAGTAGCAAACGACTTTGGTGAACTGACTTTTTTTCTTAGCTCTACACAATGTAATGGCAGTATGGAGTAGTGATACCGTTGAACTTGGCTTTTTTACAGCTTTTTTTTCATTCTAGCCTTCATATCATGCTGGAGCCACATCTACCACCACCACCACCACTACAACTACTGCAAAACCCATGCTGCTCCTACAATCATACCCATACAACCGCCAACACTTGCAACATTTTTTTTCGTTGCTTTTTGGTGTGGTATGGTATGATATGAGTTGGGTTTGGTTCTTGATAAAAAAAATATTACACTGCTGCTACTACTACTGTTGGTGTTGGTGCTGGAGCTGGAGGAAAGCCAAGGATAATGATATCATCACATCATTCCATATTACTACTGCTACTACTTATATAATATACTTATTTTTTTCTGCACGGTATGGACGAGAAATTCCTGGAGTGAGACTGCGAAAAAAGCAAACGAAACGAAACCAGCAAAGGAGAAACAAACACAAAAGACTTGTTCTGGTTGTTCTGACACAAAAAAAAGAAGCCATACGCGAGAGAGATGAAGAGCAACCATATAACCACATGACGACGGTGATATTACTACTTTGGAAAGGGTAAAGAGAATAAGATGAGAATGGAGAAAGGCGGAATGATGGCGATGATGAGTAGTTATTTTCTAACTAGTTCTTATTCATTCTCCACGTCCAAAATGATGATATTTCTCGGAGAGCAGTCAACTTTCTCCATTAGCTGAACTATAGGAGATTGAAACAGTTAAAGAAAATTTGCGTAGGGTTTTTCTCTCCATCTTTTCTGATCTTTTTCCATGTCAATAGCGTATATATTTGTGCATTTATTTCTTGTGTGTGTGGGATTTTTTTTTGTTGCAAAATAGTGGCATTGGCAGTATGTCTAATATAATGATGATGGTGTTTCCTATATGGCCTTGCGTACAAAAGAAGAAACGGAATAGGAGACTTCCTTTGAAATAAATGTATTTTTTTCGGTACATGGAGTAGAGAGGATTGGTAGTGGTGGTGGTGGTGGAGTATGAATGGAGGAAACGAGGAGGAAGCGTGCAATGGGGGTATCCTTTTTTCTAGTACTTTCTCCATCATCATCAACAGCATCCTCCTCCAAGTCTTCGTCAACATGATGTTATGTTCATGTTCATCTTGTGTAATTGTATCATACATAAGATGCTGTGTTGCAGAGAAATCTACAGAAATGGTTTGGTGGTGGTGGTGGTGAGCTTCACAGTAGACAGACATATATAGATGCTTAGTGAAAGTCGTCGTGAAAAACTCTCCTAAAGTCTCGAAGGATTTATTGTTTGATCCATTTAGCCAAAAAAAATACCGTTTTTGCACAAGCAAACAAACAAGCCTGAAAGAAAAGACGGGTAAAAAAAAGCAAAGCAGTATGCTGACGAGAAAGTAGACATTCAATGGAAAACAGCAAACTAGAGAGAGAGGGAGAAAACGGGTGAGGGAATGTTTGCACACAAAAAAGAAGAATGGAGAAAGTATGTAGTGCAGGGAGAAAATGGAGAAAGCAAGTTTCTTGTAGAAAACTCGGAATGGAATTGTATGGACTGGGAAATACAGTGGCAAGATATTTGTACAAGATCTTATATAGCTTTAAGCGAACAAGCAAACAAACGTAAAAGAAGCACGTCATCAGGAGGATGATGTTGTCTGGGAATTATTGTGTAAAAAATTTGCATTCAATTGAATTCTTTTTTTTAAAGAGAAATAAATATACACTTATTTATGTGCTCAATTGTTGTCCAATAAATATAAAAAGGAAAAAAGGCACATTGCGAAAAAAAGCCATATTTGTCAGTCTTTCAATATAAATCGGATAAGCTAAACAGCTAAAGTAACAACGTCATGTATGGCTTTGTCTTGGAATTTGAACAGGTTGCGTATTACGTGGAGTTGTACAGAAAAAAGTTGAGCAAAAATGTTTTAAAATTGTGTAGGTGGAGCCAAGATGAAAGAAAAGAGATGCCTTAGAAAATGCAGTTGAGAATGAGTTGAAATAATTGTGTCAAATTATTGTGTTTGCATATTATCCAAGGAATTGAAACTTGGAAAAACCGCACATTTTCTTGGATGGAAAAGCATCTGCAAAGCAGTTTCTACTGACGTTCCCTTTAATTAAATTATGGAAGAATGGAATGGAGCGGATAAAGAGGGATGTGGATAAAAAGCAGAAACCACGTTTCGCATTCTCTTGATTTTCTATTGAGTCACAAAAGAAACAAGAACATGAGCTGGCAGAAAAGATTTCATCTTGATCGTGTGCATACTATGAGTAACTAGAGAAGATTGAAAACGTGTATCTTCTTCTACATATAAATAAACAGTAGACAACTCTCAAGTAAAACGACTCAACTGGCACGAACTCTTCTTCGAGGAAAATACTTTTTCCAGCTTTTCCCCCCTTTTTCACTTCATCCTATGTCTGTCTATCTGTTTGTTTTGTTATTCCACAACTCTCCTTGAAATGAGAAAATCGGTTTGTAAACATTGACAAGAAGAATGAATAAAGTGGAAAAATCTCCTCTTTTTTTGGAGAAAAAAAACGATAAACTGATGGGTAGAATGTGTGTGGTGTGTATTTATACTTGTGTGTTTCCTGTGATCCTCGCAGTGAAACTACAACTTAAAATGACGAAACATAAGGAAGGAGGAAAAAAAAATGTAACGAGATGAATTTTTATACTTTTTTTCCAGATGATGGACAGAGATAATGTGTCCTTCCTACTTTTTTTTTTAGGTTAGCACGTATCTCATGGATGAAGAGCACGCACGCACCACACCACTAAAACAGCGGCAAGAACAACAAAAAGGATGAAAAAAAATCTTACTTTTTTTAAAAGAGAAATTTCCACCATTTGTTTTCACTGTTTTGGTTTCAGTGGATTCGTGGGACATGGCTGAGGAGAAACATACCTCCCTCTGAAAATTTCGGAAGGAAATGAACGCATTCTCGTCCAAAACAGTGGCAATATAAAGTTGAACAATAAAAAGTAGAAAAATAGGTGCACGCACGAATGAAAACTGGCGGATATTTGAGAAAAGTTGAGAGAGAGAGATTCAGACGGAGACCATAAGATCAGGTTTTTTTCTCCTTGTTGCTCTCGCGTGAAAATCTGATAAACTTTAAAATGTAAAGACATATCATTGTTGAGGAGGAGAAGGGAAAAAAATGTTTTAAAATTCATTCTGGCATTATCGTTTTCTTAACTTTATTCATTCCCATAACTTTTCGGATTATGTCATTTGCAGAGAGAAAAAGTTACAGTTATATTTTTTGTGTGGACACATATGCACAAAATACTCTCTGGTAGTTCATGCAGAAATTCATTCAACTGGCCAAACCCTACTTTTATTATGAATTTTCATTCTGTCTTTTGCCTCCTCCTCAATCCCATTAAAAATCACTGCACTGGCGTCATTTTAATGGGTAGGCAAACACTGCACTGGACAATAATACGTGTGCCTTTTGCCAACAACCGCCAAAATACTTCTTCTCGTTTCTATTTATTGCCGTCGCTTTCTCCACTTCGGCATTCAGTCAAGAAAGGATTGCGCCAATGCAACAAAAGTGAGAAAAAAAACTTCATTCAAAGCCTGCAAACAAAAGGAATTCGGCAGAATTTAGAATCATCGGAACAAACAAAGCGGATATAATGTCTGGCCAAAAATCAGACAATTTATCCAGAAAGGGAGGAAATATGAAGGTTAATTTTCAAGGAAAACTTTCAGCCAGGAATTATTGAATTTTATTTATTTTACAAGTTTGACTTTATAAGAAGGAGTGAAATTAATAAAACTATATAGTTTTCTGGTCGACAGCCAAAATAGTCAGCAAACAATAATGCAATGGAACCGCTTGGAATCGAGAAATAGAAAGAGGAAACGTAAAACTCATTTTATTATCCTGCTCTCCTTCGGAAATTGAAAACCTTTTTTTTAAAGAAAAGTGCACACATAAATTTCCAAATGTACTTTCTTCCTTTCCTGTTTCTGCATCTTAAAAAATAGAACCTGAATTTAATCAAAAAAAAAACCATCATTCTGATCATCATCATCAACCAGCGAAAAAAAAATTGAGCTTTCAAGTAATGAGATTGCTTCTCTCTCTGCGGTTATTATTGTGTGGTCACACATTAACCACATTTCCCAGAAGAACAAACAACCATCATGGATAAAAAGCATGGGAAAAAAAATTATTTTTTTTGCACTTGGTCCAATGTCAATTGCCAGAGGTGGATCCATCTCGCTGATGATTTTCTGACAGAAGTGTACACACACAGGGCATGATCGCTTGACTTTCAACATTGCTTTTCAAGTGTCACTTCATGACCGGAACGTTTTTAAACAGAGTACGGTCATCATCACCGTGTAAATAATATAGACTGTTGATCAACACTGTTCCAAATACAATTAACTTTCATCGGTACTGGAAAGAGAGTTTTTTTCCTGGAAGGAGGAATACAAGTAGTCACATTCGAGAGAAAGATTAAACAAAAGGAGGGAAAAAAGCTGTTTAAATGGAGTTGAGCAGAATGGAATGTATATCGTAATCATCATTATCATCTCCTATCATTTCACTGAAACTCAAATAAAAGTGCTAACCATGTACTTACACAACTATACTTTCTCCTATTCACTTTCACCCTAATCACCAGAAAATAACGGAGAGAAAGATAGAGAGAGTGTAGATTATGCTTTCTCCGTGGTTTCGTAACGGTTCGTTGAAAAAGTAGTGGAAAGTGGAAGCATTTTACCAACGATCACCACAAAAAAAATCGTTAATGTTTCACCTTTTTTTCTGGAACGTATATTTGTGCTACCGACAATATACACATGATCCCTTTTTCGCACACTGGCCTCATCATCATCATCATCACCACCATCGACTGTGATAAATAGGAGGAAATTTACAGAAGGAAAGATGATAAAAGTGATTCAAAGGAGAAAAAACAGCACTTTTATTGCGCATCCTTTCTTCCTACCCGTGAACATTTTCTGTATGCAAGGCTGTTAATCCAAAAATCGATCACATTGTAGCCGAAAACAATGCCTTTTTTTACACAATTTTGACTACAGCTTGAAAATAATCTGGAGATGAAAAAAAGGGAGTATTTGTAGTGGAAGGTCAAAGCCCTTTTTCTCCGGGATTCTGATTAAAATCTATTTTTACTTTCAGCGTATTTCAGTATGCACGCATCACCATGATGTTTTCAAATTGTGATGAAATGTTGGGCATGTTATGTAATGCGGATGTATAGAGAGAGCTTGTAACCTTACCGTTAGTCGTTTCTCTGGACAGACTTCAATCATTCCCCTGAGCAAATTTTGACAGTCTGGCGGAACAAAGTGCGGAATGTGAAACACGCCTCGTTTTACTTTCTCCAGGAGTTGTCTCAGATTGTCATCGTCAAACGGGAGGGCGCCAACTAGTAGTGCGTACAAAATCACGCCACATGACCATACATCTGCCTTCTTCCCGTCGTACTTTTCCCCCTGTTTGTGGAGAGAAAAAAAGTGGATCATCATTATCATCTTTTTGTATCATACGTGGAATAAGATAAGTCAAAGGGTTCATATTCAAGGAAAACTAATGAGGAAACAATTTAGTCGAATTATAAATAAATCAGGGGATGAAGCACACATGAAGCCTCCACCTGCCTATATCCCTCTCATAAGAGATTTCCCAAAGATGAGTTTTTTTTCTCGGAGAAACGTTTGACGTCTAATCGTACAAAAAAGACAGGCAGACAAGCTGACAGACGTTACCTGTCTTTCCTCTCTTTTCCAGGCTGAAATTCTTGATCGGAGGATAAAAATAGTTTAATAATTTTACACGGACGGACAGTTAGGAGATTAAACCATACAGCATCAGTTTTTTTACTCTGGTTGGCAAAAAAAACTGGTTCTTTCTGCTTTCATTTTTGCATAACAGGAAGCTGTAGAAAGCGCAGATGCTTTTAATTGGCCCACTTGTCAAACTTGCTGAGAGTCTTGTGGAGAAAGTGTTGCGCGTTCTCATGGGAGGAAACTATGTACATTTTCAAATAATTATAATACGTACTCCAAATATTTACTCTTGACTAGGTGGTGGTCACACGGTCGCCTCCGCGAAATATTACTAGCAGACAAGGTGGGCTCATATGGCAGGCTTAATCTAATTACTATCCCGTCGCATTATTTACATTCCTAATTAATAAACTTGTACAGAGTCCCATCCATGTCTTCGTCACCACTGGCGTGTATACACCCTTATGCATATTCAGAGATAACGCAAGTGAAATGGCCTCAAAAATGAAAGCAAAGCGGAGGTGATTAAGCATCTCAAAAAAAAACTATTTTCCCTTCAAATTAAATCAGAGAAAGTCATCAGCGCCCGTAAAAGTGGGATAAATGAGGATGCATGCATAGTAGGTATATATAGACAGGGAAAGTGAAAGCCCAGATGTTACACTATTTCTATTTATGTAACTTTTTTTTTCTCGTCTCTTACCCGAATCACCTCAGGACAAGCATAATGCGGACTGCCACAGCTTGTCTCCAGCATACTCCCTTCAGGCTGAAGAGAGGCCATTCCGAAATCTGCCACCTTGATGTTGTTCTTTTCATCAAGCAGTAGATTTTCCGGCTTCAGATCTCGATGACTGTGAAATGGAAAATAAATATAAATCAGAAATAGAATCACTATTTTTAGCATCTCATCTCGCACTACACAACATTCTAAGGCAATGTCGCAATCAATATTTCCCAAGTATATATGCTTTTATTATACTCAATGGGAAAACTTAACTTTCTCTTCACTCTGAATAAAACAAAATATAACATCAATACCACTTGTTTTTCTCTGGTTACCAGAAACAGAGTGAATATTGATGTAAAACAGGTAGGAACATATAGTTTGTACGTTTGTTTTTCGCGAAACATATTCCAATTACTAATTTATTGCGTTTCAGCATCAACCCTGTGAGAAGAAAGTACAGGGAGCAAAAATATTTTGCTTCTGTCCGCCCTTAATAATTCACTGGAAAGGATACAGCGTTTCAACATGGTTGTACTTTCGCATTTCACATGCATGAGAAAAGAATGTCTACTCATTCATTCTACCTGGTTGGGTGAATGTGTGTGTAACATCTACTTACCAAATGGAATGACTATGGCAAAAGTCTAGGGCAGAGATGATTTGGCGAAAGAATCTACGAGCTTCTTTGGGTGTCAGTCGTCCCTTTTTAACAAGGTAGTCAAAGAGCTCGCCACCAGAGACATGCTCCAGAATGAGGTACCTGGTGGAAGAGAAGAAGAGAAAAAAATGTGAAACAATAAAATTTTCATTTTCCTCGCAAAACTTGCACTTTCTACAATCTTGATCATTTCCGTTCTCTCTTGTGTACACATAATAATGACTAGTGTTATTGCTGCATAGAACAGCATCAGTTTTTTTTCTGCAAAAAAATTTACTTACAGGTATTTTTTGTTTTCATACACGTCATATAGGCCAAGGACATGGGGATGCTCAATCAATTTCATGATGGCAATCTCCCTCTCCACCTGTAACAAAAAATAATATGTACTTGCATTACTTTATATACTTGCAAGATGATATTTTTTCCAAGACAATGTGCAATATTAAATATTGCATAGATACAAGTAATAAATGCATGTGTGTGTAGCTTTCACTGTAACTCATCCATCACTTGAATCATTTATTTCTCTTTTCTATTTTTTCCTAAAACTTTTCGCCTGGTTTTGTGTACTTGTTCATTATACATTGCACAGACAAAAATATGTAGGTATTCTCATGAAATTGGAGCTATCTCTTTAGATTCTTGTTTGTGCTTGAAGAAGCTTGAGGCCTTTCTCCCATGAATTGTCATTCTTTTTCCGAGTTTTTTTTTAGCACAAAAACTGTAATAATTCATCATCAGAAATTGTGAGCAGACGGTGACGTGGTTATGACCTTCTCATTCAAGTTGGGTTAAAGCTGTAGGCTTCTTCTTGTGACAAACGAGAAGTACAATAATAATAACAAGATGAAATACTATCTTTCTTATTGCCTTTTATTCTCTTTTTTTGTAAAAAAAAAGACTGTCTTCGAGTGACAGAAGCGGCCAGTTTCAAGCTTGGATGACTCGTTAAACGATAAAGTATGAAGAGAAAAAAATTTACAATGCTGCTTTCCTCTCCGAATTCCTTTTCTCTTTGTAAAGGATCATTATAAAAGTTTATTCTTTCAGTTTGATTGTTGTGCGAGGTGAAAGTTGTCATGTGTGAGGAGGAACTGACTGAGTCAAGTAAGTGGAGAGAAAGGAACACTTGATGCTTGATCCCTCTTGCTCTTGTGCTGCCTTTCTTGCTGATGGTGTTGGAGTAAAGAAACTTGGAAGGTGGTTCTCTTCACGATATCAAGGATGGAGTGAATGCTCTCAGAAAAAATAGGAGAGTCCAAAGTAAGTAGACAGATAGGGATTACAAGATCAACTTTCTTTTGAAGAATTCCTCTACTTTTTTTCCCTGTCACTTTTTTTCCTTGTTGTCACTGTAACTTGAAGATATATAAAAAAAGGCTTAATAATAGTATCGTAGACAGTTTTCTCTCTCTCGAATATTAACAATTTTTGATATCTACTTATGTCGGTCCTTCTCATCCACTTTAGTTTGTCATCTTAGATATTATAACAGCTCATGACAGTTTTCGTTTTCCTATGCTTGATTGATCACCTTTATAAAAAATTATAAATTACATACCTTTCCCATTTTCATTCTTCAAATATTTAACATATTTTTCTAGCGCTACTTTGGTACTTCGGTTTGCGAAAAAAAAGTTTTTTACGAGCACCCAAGATCGTATACAAAGAGGCCATGCAACACAAAAAAAGGAACTCATTCTGTGCTTTTTGTCGTTGCTGTTGTTGTTGTAACCAGGTAGGATTGCGTTTCATAATATCATAATTTTCTTAATCTAATTTTTTCATTATTTTTATTACTTCCATAAATGACAACTAGACAGAGAGTAAACGAGTTCCACGCTTACAAGTGCACTAAGCGAATAAACGAAACATGAGAGTGACTGCACACACACATACAAAAAAATGCTTTTATTACTTATATTACATAATAGTCTACATAAACACATTACTATTATAGCCTTTGTCTCAACAATTTTCTCACAAATTTTTTGGAGGAAAAAATAAAATCTGTTATCTTACCTTCATGAGAACGGACTCGCTTAGTTTCTCTCGGTTAATAATTTTAATGGCAACTTTCTTGCCGGTGACACAGTGCACACCGAGTTTTACCAGTCCTGGAGGGAAAATAAAAGAAAAATAAGTCATTATATAAGTTTCAATGCAATTCGCTACAGATTTTCAACCCAAAATATGTCAATGGAGAAGCTCAAGTTTAATTTTTAATTTGCTCCCGGCTGTCGGTCAACTCATGCCGATAGCATTCACATCCCTTTTTTTGTTTCGCTGCATCTACACAAAATTCTCTCATGATCATTCTCATAATAGGTGACACATTATCCTCCTTTTTATTGTCATTGTTGCATCAACTTTTATACAAGCCTCTTTCTTTATGTAACATGTTCCGCCCTCTCCACAGATCTCTCTTTAGTTTCATTTTGTGGAGACAGAGAATGGCCCTAAAAATTGGTTACTTTTTTCTCCCAACAGCGGTTTTTGCAACTTTTACTTCTTCCTCGTCCTCATCATCCTGAAAGTCTCAAGTGGTCTCTCTTCTCTCGTGTGTATTTGGGTGGTCTTGGAAATTCGAGATGTGAGTCTTATAACAGCAAATAATGATAATAGTATAGAGAGTAGGAGGAGAGAACAAGTTATGTGGAATGTTGCCGGAGGGAGCAGAACAGCTGCAACATCAAAAACTCTTCTTCTTCTTCCACTTTCTCCGTTGTTCGTCCCCAACCTCTTTTCTCTCCCAAAATATAATACTCAAACTAAACTAACTACCTTAAACAGGCTAAAAGCTGAGGTCAGCTAATAAGATCACACATAGGTACTCGAGAAAGTAGGAAGAAAACTTTTTCCTCCTTTTTTTCCTGCTTTCTATCTCCCACTCCTCAAAAAAAGTTTAACTTTCTTTTTCCTCTTCCTCCTCCCCAATTTCATTCTTTTTCTCTCCTTTCCTTATCATGATCATCATCACACCACCACATTCGTCGTCATTGTTCACATTCTGTATCAATTTTTTTTACAACAATCTGAACGAATACAGATACATGTTTTTTGACAATCTCAGGGAACAAAATGTAGCAAATATTACGTATTCCCTGCTCACTTTCATCTTATGTGTTCGAAAAAGGTATTATGTACTCTGTAAACTTATATAACATGGATTTCTCTCTGCCGAGATTTTCTCTTATTCCCAGGGTTCATCTTTTTCTCTTTTTTCAGGAGGAGATCTGACTTGAGATCCGAAAGAAACAAGAATGCAATCACACTCTTTTTATTTTCGTTGAGAAAAGTATCTGTCCTTTTTTTTAATCTTCACCTGTAAGCTGCTTTTTTTCTCTTCTTCCACCTTAATCTTACCTTTAAGGTATAAACATGTTACATGACTTGTTTATTACTTTTGCACCATTCGTGTAAAAAACTGAACTCGTTATTTTTCCCCGTTCTTTTCGATCACTTGCAGGAGTTGATTTGCTTCGTATTTACAAAGAAGTTGCAATTTCAGCGATCTAGTCTTGTTTGCTATAGAGCTTTATTCAGGCTATTTACTTTCTTTTCAATTCTAGAGCGACATTTATTTTTCAGGAGAAATAAAACTTTCCTTTTTTTATCTAAAAAAAGGAAATAAAACTTGGGCGAGAGTGGGCGAACTAATGCGTAGTTATTTTTACTAATGAGAAAAAGTCAATCACCTTAACAGGCAGGTATAAATACATAAAATGCAAACTTACCGGTTTGACCCTTCCCCAGGGTCTTTTCGAGCCTGTACGGCCCGACGTACTGGAGATGATCCACGTGATTTTCCTTCTGCATTTTTGGGCACTAAAGTAGTATACCTACCTATCTATGTAAATATATATACCAGTATAAATATTAGCTTGAGGTTTCCTCTCAGTTATATGCTCAAGGTCCAAGATAATCGGAAATCTCTCAAGGATTGCATTTCCTTTCGCAAAACAGTTCCATCTTTATTATTTTACTCGTTATCATAAAACGGCACTCGACATCATGACACCCAGGTCAGAATTCAGGTAATCATTAAAAATCTCATTCTTTCCCGAAATGAAACATTTTTCCGCTTGTTTAACAACTTGCTACAGAGAGAGAGAGAGAAGCACTACAACAAACACTACATTATTAATCTACATGCACGCACACATACACAAACACTTTTATATTTTTTTCATAAATTAATAACCGTCTGTCTAGACACTATAATTCCTTAATTAACTCCACCACATTCCCTATTAATTTCGGTCAAAAGTAAACCATCAAAATCCCTCAAAGTAGTTGTCGCAATCGCGGAGCAGAGATTTTCTCAAGTTACTTCCTCCTCTTGCCAGTAGTTCACAGTGATCGTCTGTCTCTCGCCTCGACGCTGTTGATGATGATGACGATGATGACAGTTGAAACGCTGCTGCTGCTGCTGAAGATGAATCTACTACTGTTCGTTGTGCCTCTTGTGGTGGTGGTGTCGCACTGCTGCTATTATTAATAATGTCTACCACACCACCAACACCGCCACCATGCTCATTAATGAAAGTAGCAACATTATTATCCTGATCATCACTGATCCTCATCATTACTAATTTTCTGTCAATTTGCTGGAGGCTGTTGTTCTCCACACATTCCTCACGATAAAGAGTGGACGCATTAGTAAGGAATCCCACACTGTTAATAATTTTCCTATCAAGTTTACTGATCGCGTAGTGGTCACTAGCACTGCAACAGTAACAACTGCAACGGCAATTTTCACTACTACTACTACATCGACGACGACGACAACAACGACAGCAGCACGGGATCATTATCAACATTCTGAGTGGTTCAGTGCATCCATTTTTTTTACAGTTGCTTTCAACTTCATGAATATTATGCTCTCTACATCTATAATTTTAAACTGTCAGTTTCATATTCATTGTTCATGTTTCGCTTTTCGAGGAAAACTTTGTACGCTAGGATGCAGGAGTACGCATAAATCAATCGATACTGCAATCACACGTACCTAAACCTCTGCAACCGCTGATATCTTAATTGTCGCAGTTGTTATTACAATAGGCAATAAATACTATGCAATGCGCCATATACTCCTCTTCTCGCAAGAAAAACTGCAGCAAAATGGATTTTACCATGTCATCACGCAAACTGGATCACGCTCACTCACAGTATCAATATATATAAATATATGCAGTTAAAGTATTTCCAGCAGCACACACTGTCAAAAAAATATGCTCAGCTTCCTCCCAATTATAATTTTACTCTTGATTTTTAAGATAGTAAATTCCATCAGGACGACGAACAAGATCTGAAGGATTGCTTATGACAACGATAGGTTCTTCATGGACACGAATCCACCACAGTATAAAGACTATAATGGCAACTAGCATGCCCACTGTGCAGTATATATCTGTTTTCGTTACACTTCCCTGAGAACTCTGAGAAGTCATTGTGAAGTCATTTCAATAATTTTTTTCTAGTCACTTTATATCCGCTAGTATTTCATAGAAAAAAAGGCTAAATAATAAATAAGGGATGATGATGTTGACGAGACGACGGAGGAGAGAGAGAGAAGAAGAAGATGAGATGATGATGACGACGATGGAGAAAGGGGAGAAAATTCTGATACTCTTTACTTTTTATACACCACCATCACCACCGTAGTAAACAGAGAGAGAAGAGTTTAGTGTGCGTACACACAAAAAAACGTCTTTCTCATTTTCTTCTGACTTTCCTTCACTTCACTCATCTTTTCTCCATACTTTTTTTACTACTTGTCTTGAAGGGAAAATATTTCTCTTTTTTTTCGTCTTCTTTCAGAGAAGCAAGAAAAGTGAGCTGGGTTGATGATAAACACGGTATTCTTATTTCCTCTCTTCTGTGTAGACTGAGTGGAGTAGCACCGCCACCATATAACTATACGGCTTGCACCACCATCGCTTTACTTTTTATTACTGCTGCTCTCCTACTCCTGCTGGAGATCACTCCACGAACCATGATGATGATGATGACGACGAACGATGTTGGTGTTTTTGGTGATATGGGAAGGTCCACTCCATATACTCCATCTCTCTATATATTCTCCCAACATCACATCCTCCACACTATTTTTTTATACGTTTACTGCAATGCATTTCGAATTTCAATCCAATCCAGGCATGCATGTAGTGCATACATTTGCCCAACTAGTATAAAGTATGGCATGGAGAACTCTGAAAATTCAACTCCAGCAGCAGCAGCAGCAGCAGCTCACCGTTTTTTTTTTCTCCCGTTCTATCCATTTCTCCTGCTTCTCTGCATGCATCATCGTCATCATCGTCATCATCACCGCACCGTCATTGTATGCATTTCACTCTGACTCTCCGTCTCCCTGTTTCTCTTCTCCCTATTTCCCATTTCATTTTTCCTACAATGGCGTGGATCGTCAATCGGAATACTAGTACTTTCCCGTGTACTTCTGCTCCTACTGAACAAAAGGAAAAATAAATGGAAATGATATGATGGAAATGCTCCATCTGTATAATATGCAGTAGTAGGAGCAACCAGCAAAGTTCCATATTATTCCATTCCACGCTAGGTTTCCTTGGCCTGGCGCTGCAGTGGTTTCACTTCTTGATACTTGCCAATTCTCTCCTGGATAAGAAAATATTAGGGAATAGGGTGAAAAAAGTAGTATATATGCTTTATATGGAATGTTTTATTATTAGGTAGCTACTATCATTGTTTTCCTGACTGCAGCTTGCCCATGTTACATTTCTCACTGGAGAGAAGTTGATATGTGTGGAGTGTGTGAGTGTGTAGGAGGAAAAATGATGATGGGACATGGACATTGGAGGGTATGGCATCCATACATTTTCCACAACACTCGCATATATTTTTTTTCGAATTGAAGTGTAATGGACTGGATAGATGCATTTTCTCCCCTTGTGTGAGTGAGAGCCTCGTATGCTTTTCTATTGTATTGGTGGTGGTAGTGCTATGCTGCTGCTACTTTCTCGGTGGAGGAGTCTACAAAGCTGAAAATAGAAGAATATTTTTTTTACTTGTGTATAACTGATGCTCTCTCTCTGCATCTGCCATGATTATCGGATCACCCCTTTTTTCCACTCTTCAAAAATGTTTATATAAATGTAAGATTGTTTGTGTACATAATGCTCCTCTTATGCATTCTGTATGCCCCGATTCCAGGCGAGGTCCGTTCCAGATATATCCAGGCAATATGGCTGTGTACAAGGTAATAATAGAAAATATAGTGTGTGGAGTAATATCAGTAGCGAAAGCAGGAGCGCAATCTCTTCTGCTTCTCAATGCCGTCAATGTCTTGCTTTCCTGGTGGTATGGCGTGGTGGTGGAAGTTGGCGATGGTGGAGGGATATTCCCTTTCACATATTATCTATTTTACTTACTTTCCCCTTTTTTTTTATTGCCCCCGGTAACATAATGTGTAGTTTTGCAGTTTTGTATGCTACGTTACGTGTGTAATTGGAATGAGTCAAGTAGAGAGAGAGCCTTTTGCATTCTGTTCTTTGGAGAGTTTTTTCTTTCCTTTCTTGTGAATAATAATGTTATGGAGATGTTTGAGAAATTTGATGGTCATGATGATGATGTTGATGAAAAGGGGCTTTAGATATTTTTTTTTCTCGGTGAAAGTAGCATCAAGTTATATGCGCGATTGTTGTTGTTGTGTATGCTATTGTTGTTATTATTACACAATATGTGTTGGATTTCCTTTCTGGAAGGGAAAAGGAAAGGAGTGAGGTATGTGGGTATGCTTAGATCATTGAGAAACTACGTAATTCTGTGAAGTAACGAGAGAGAAGGAAAGCTCTCGCTTTTCTCTCAGGAGTTTTTATTTTCAGAGGATGAAACGTAATATTTATAGAAGGGAATTTTTTTGTAGTTGGTTCTCTATGGTGGGGATATGATGTCAAGTTAACGCCAGAAGGAAAACACAAGGTTGGTGGGAGAGAGAAAAAGCATTGTCCGTAGTCTTAATACTTTGTCTTATGGTACGACCATGCTGTGTCAATTTTTTTTTGTTGGTGGTGAGAGGTTGCTTGGAGTTTTGGATGGAGGAAATAGTATGGAGTGGATGCAGCACTTTTCTTCTGTGGATTTGTAGGAATATATGGAGAAAATTTAAACATATTTTGGTATTGACTGAGGTTTAGTATACCTATTTATATGCGTTTTCTTGCGAGGAGTAGCGCAACGGGTTTTCTTGGTTGCACTGGAAATTTGTGGAGTGGATGCCATCAAGCAGCGGTTGCAGTGGACTGACGGAGAGTCGATTTGAGATGCTTTAGGTAGCGACATAGGTAGTTCGTCGGGTTACGAGGGAGAGGGCAACCCAAGTCAGAATTTTATGCAGACTGCTTTGTTCGTACACTCCAATGAAAATGGATGAGTATAGCATGCAAGGTTGGTTTGCATATAATGCGTCGATTTACTAATATAGATATGCTAATCGTAAGTGATATGATCAATATGCAAATAATCTCGATACCTTCAACTTTTTCTTTTCCGAAAAAATTGTTTTCTTGACAAACCCGAAATTATGGTCAGTAGATGAATGGAGCTTTCGTAATTCGCTGTTGGGAGAAAAGAATTTTTTGGGGGTTTCATTTAATTTCAAATGTTCGATCAGTTAGAGGTGGACCTGTAGAATTCAAAATTTGAAGACTGAGAAAATCGATTGAGGACTCGGCTTTGCTAATTCTAAAATATTTGTGAAGGTGAAACGCTGTATTTGGCAGGAATTCCGTAGCGAATAGTGATCAGGGAATTGAGAAATTGGGAAGATTACGGACGCATCATGCATCTATATCTAGTTAGTAAGCATTTAATATTCGTTTCCGATTATTTTGGCCCGATTTCATCCAAATTGTTCCACATTCCGGTGAATCCCTGGGTTCCGGATGATGATTTGTTTGCGGGGAGGCTGCACCATGCGAAAAATTCGCTGAATAAGATGCGGACGTCAACAAGTGACTGGTAAGTGACGTATTTTTAAAATTTTGATTGGTATTACATAATTCCGTAATTGGATTTTTTCTGTTCTAATTACAGGTCAGTTTCAATTAACCTTGCCTGGAAGAACGGAACATTCTCGCCAATGCTGGACATCAATCTTGAAGAATCCGAAGTTTTCAAAGCGATTGGTGATCTTGTGCATGGAGGGGATAAGGATAAATCTCTTGGCATTACTGTCACGCTCGGAGTGACCTACCAGAGCAATTTTTTGGACCGACCAAAATCATTGAAGATTTATAAACGTGCTTACTTTCACTATCATTAGTACTCATAGTAAAAACTACAAGGTCATTGTTCAAAATTTCCTATTTGTTAATTTTAGCTGAGCCTGGTGACCAGTGGAAACTTCAGACGTTACAAGAATCACCATGGGAGCCTGCAGAGTTG
Organism: Willowsia nigromaculata; assembly: GCA_034700605.1. Lineage (NCBI taxonomy): Eukaryota > Metazoa > Arthropoda > Collembola > Entomobryomorpha > Entomobryidae > Willowsia > Willowsia nigromaculata. Next base: position 182 of record JAQIXX010003488.1, on the reverse strand, counting down.
CACAACCGGAACAATATAATGATGAGGTGGTTTACATTATCAATCTCTGTGGACATCACCGAGTATGTCCACTCGAGGATTATCAGCATCAAACCCTCCGTGTTGAAATTATTGAAGGATGCAAGTCTCTCAGATTTCCGGATCATCGCTGCCGACGGATCTTCCTTCCCATGTCACAAAAT
>JAQIXX010003487.1:0-19492 GCA_034700605.1 Willowsia nigromaculata | reverse complement strand
CACCCCTTCTATTTCCTCTACCACCTCCTCTTCCCCTACCCATTTTTGAGTTTGGACTAAACTTTGGTCACTGGGCATAAGAGTTTTAAAACACGTTTAATAATCAGTGACTACTTTCACTTTGATTACGTTGTATGTACTCCCCATAACATTCTTTCACTACCAGTACAAAGCAGTTGGCAGTCCAATAATGAATTCACACTTCACAGTTCTGTTGCAAGTTGTGTAACAATGGCCGTTTCAGACCAATTACAGGAGCCTGTTACACGAACACATTGCTCTAAACTTTTTATGCGTTCCATTTATACTCTTGATGAATTATTATTTTAAAGTTGATCTTTAAATGAATTTCTCCGCTAAACTGTTTAAGTTTCTTAAGAGCACGTGCTGGTGCATCTTGTTTGTATGGGAAAGGCACATTTGGTAGTTTTGTGTTTTTCTGCTCGCTCACATAGGTTTCTCATTCTCGTAACAAGAAGACTGGATGTTTACTATACAAAGTTTACATACAATACAGTGCAACATGAGAAACATTTCCTTGTGGTGCGGTGCGTGCTTTGAGGAAGAAAAAAGTTTCATGTCAATTCAATCGTCTTTCATCCTTTTTGGGGCTACATTATGCATTTGCATTTGACTAGAATCTAAAAATCAATTGATTGCAAACTCGCTGTCAACAGTGTCAAGTGTGTCAACTGTGACTATGAATAATGAAAAAAATTGCAGTTTCTGCTAAAATGCGTTTTTTCCTCTCGATAATTCAGCCTGGAATGGGTACGCAGAATGATACACATGCATGAGCTAAAGGCTCAAGGTATGTTTGTGGAGGTTTCCTCACTATTGCTATGTACGAGTACGAGCTGTCCTTAAAAATTGTCGATCGATTTTGTTAATTAATTATAGATTGATTAAATGGCTTGTCATCACTCTATCGCAATTAGTCATTACCAAATACCAAACATTCGGATTCTCGTCAATAAGCGCAGAATAATTTTAGAACGTTCATTGCCTGCGTCTTTCTTATCATCGTTTTTGTTCGTCCACTTTCCATTCCAAATGGCTTCAATATAGTAAGTCATTCGCTTTAGAATCGGTCATGAAACAAAGCTGCTACTTTAAATAGACTGGAGATTATAATGTCCAAAGCATTTTTGTAAGATTTTAAGTTCTTTAACACGTGAAGAACATTTCTGCAAAAATGTTCCATTCCATGTATTTACTTACATATGTAATATGTAATAGTACAAAGAAACCTCATTTAAATTGTCCATCTATTTTCCCGAAATTTCACTCATCTCATGCACCCGCACAATTCCTTCTCTGACCTGAAATATGATGTCATGTCTTATTATCTAATCAGTCATGCATGGTTTAGATGTTATTGTTGTTCAAATTGTTTTTTGGTACTTTCTGCTAGTGTAAAAAACTGATAAGCACATAATGATATGCATGCAAAGTGAAAAATGAAAATAAGAGATAAATAAGTCAGTCATTGTGATTGTGAAATGATGTTCATAAAAATCATTTTTAGAACGCATGCACATTTTGAAATCATTGCATTCATTCATGTAGATTTGGCTTGATTTGTAATTAAATATCATAATTTAAAAAAAAACTTTTGCACAATAACTTCATTCATGTGACTTTGTTCATTCTGATTCAGACTTCATTACTTGCAACAATCAACTATCATCTCATGAAACGAAGGCAAAACGCTGGATATTTTAAGGGGAACTGAATTGTGTGATAAGCTTTCATTTTGTGTCTTTCTCGATAATCTAATGAGTACAAGTTTTCCATGTGGGAACCGAACTATAAAAATATTTTACAATCTTATAATCCCAAGTTGCATTTAAGTTAATATTTAATTGGCCAGTGTCAATAATTGTCCAAAATCGCTTTAAAAATCATTTGATGAACCAAGCAATCCCTATATTTAAGCACTTTTTCATGATTTCATTCAATGAGTAAAAGTTTTAACGTGGCGTTGCTAGAATTAGCTGAATAGCTTGGATGAGTATGGATTGCTTGCTTGATTGGTTGCATTTTGCATTGGATATTGTATGCCACTCCATCGGTTCGTGTTTTGTTTTGTCAACTGACATTAGTCATCCATCCTCTACTACTCTACTTCCTCTTCTTTGAAGCCTTTTCCTGAGATTTTGCAGAGATGATGGGTGACTATAGCTAGACTAGTGTGTAAACTACAATAATAGCTAGGTAGTGTGTACAGCATAATAAATATGAAGTAGGCATTCAGAAGAAATGATCCAAGAGAAACTTTTCTCGCATTGTGGCTACATTTTGCTCACACTACTCGTCTACAACTACAAATTCTACCATGTAATTTTCATACATGTTTTTGTAGTGTTTTGTATGATATGATGAAGTATGTGTAAGGTATATACATTTCTCTTTTGATAAAAATTAGTGATGATGTTGATGATGATCCTATCCTATCATCAACTTGTTCAATGTAAATGTTCATAAGTTTGCATAATATTATTGTACCCCTATTCTAACAACACACAAGTCAAGTCTCCCATATCTACTACTTCAAACCAAACTAGATTCAGATTCATTCGTGGACTTCTCTCCCCTAACATGAAGTCAGACAATGTGCAGGACAGAGAATTTCTTTTGCTCTTTTTTTCACAAATATAAAGCCACACTACTCCACTCCAATATATTACACGGAATGTTACGAATTTACGATACTACTTCCACACACGACGATACGCTACGCTTTATGGTGATGGTGATATGGCGCAGGTACCGAGTTCACTCTGATTCAGATTACAACTTTTTTTTTACATTACTACCAACCAGACCAGCTATGAAGGAAAATACAAACGGAACGTGAGCGGATACACACAGGATGAAAATTGTGTTATAAATATTATGCCTATAATATTCCCTTTTCACACACAATATATCCACTTTATATACCATTTTCTGATAAGAATTTCAAGTACTGACTGACTGGACTTGAAAAAGTGCTGCTGGTATACCTGCGTAGTTTAATATGGACTATGACTTCTTTTTATGATGATATTTATAAGGACGCATATATACAAATTAATGTATGTACACTCTTTTGGTCTGGTGTTTGGTTTTTAAAAGAAGTTATATTATGGGATCATATATCGTATCGTCTGGTATTATTATAGTGGGACCGTTTTATGTAAAAAGTGTTACTTTTTGTATGTCTACATGTATTAGTGCTCAACATGATGATCATCATCAGCAATTCAGCATCCTCTCTTTACATACAATTAGATGTACGATTAAAGAAGACTGACGAAGTAAACGGTAATGTTGTGTAGTGTTAATGAGAGAGAGAGAAAAGATAAATGTGAGGATTGTGAATCAAGTGTGAGGAGAGGAGTTTTTTAGTTCGGTCATACGACAGTCAGTGTATCGTATAATGTGAAATAATACATAAGTTTAAAAAATTAAACCACTTATTCTCGTTCCATAACAATCATCTTGAGCAGGTTAGTAGTATTTTATTTTTTCAAACTTGTTTAACCATTCGGTTCGGGTATTATTGTTCGGTACGGGGAAAGGGTTAATTGCACTGTATTATGTGAGAAAACAGCAAACTGAACAATGTATGTGCGATTTCCAATTCTCTATTGATATAAGATAGTTCGTCGTTAAAGGAAATTTGCCGATGTGCTGTGTAATTGTAAACACATGACACATGAAAATTGTCCACCATGTCATGTGCGTATGTTTTGCCACTGTTTAATAGGAACCAGAATGATTCTGATTATGTACTTTATCTAAACAAATGTAGTTAAACAGGTGCAACTGGTGCGTTAATTTTTTAATTTGACTTAAAACCATTGAGGAGAGAAAGTTTTGTCATTTTTGTAGTAGCTGGTTTGCGAAGCAAATACATGGTAAAAAAAATTTGTCGTAATGCAATAGTATACAATTGAGCGATATTAAGACAAATTTCGGCAGTTTTATCAGTTACGATTTTGCATGAAACATAATTGATATTTTTGTCGATAATTTGGAGGTTGGAACTGATTCGTGATTTGGTGATGTGCATTGTGGATTGGCAATTGGCAATACCAAATATCTAAAGCACGTGCATTAATGATTTTTGAAACAGTATCTAGTAAAGCAGGCAAAAAATTAGGGTTATTTTTGCACATGCTTGGAAGTGCTTTTAATATCGCGTAGAGTAGAGTTCATTTCGGAAAACGGAATCTGAGCATTTATTTATGGAATTTTTTTTTTTTGTTCCAGACCAAGATCTCGTTTACAAGTTTCGACGCAAAGGTCCTTTGAAAAACTGAAATGGTGAGGTAATATTGCTACGGGTTGTGCCACGGCAGGAGTGATGTCGTAATGGCGTCTATCGGCGGTGGCGGGGATGCAGGCAGTAGCCGGGAGGAACTAAAGAGCCAATTCACAACAAGGGAAGGTACCTACCGGCTGACTTCCGCTGTAGAAGTTTCAAGAAGTAGTAGGTCGTTGAGCTACGTAACCAATAACACAAACCCCGCCCCTGGCACTAGTCCGCCTGTTCGCTTATCCTTTGTGACACTATTGGGAAGTCGACCTGGTGGTGACGCAGTTGCCAGTGAATCCCGCTCCAACTCACCCGGTTCCGGTCCACCTGAAGCGTCCTCCCCCGGCACTATGACCCCATCTGGGGTAAACGTGATATCTAATAACATCAATAATGTGACAACAACTAACGGTGACTCATTAGGAATGACGCACGGCTCAGACCATCACGAGTCCAATCCAGACATTTTTGCGACTCCATACCGATTCTGTGTCAACATGGGAAAGGAATTATTCGTATATCCATTTGTAGGATGCAGAAAGGTAAAAGAAGCTTTAAAATGTAATTTTCTATTTGGAAATCAGTGAATGCATTTATAGTGTAATGTTTCTGCGTTGTAGGACGTGGATTATATGTCAAAGCCTATCGATAAACGGGTATATAAGGGAACGAATCCAACCTGTCACGACTTTAACGCAATGGCTGCGACACAAGAGAGCTTGCTTCTCGTTATAGGATTTTCTGGTGGACAGATTCAGCTTGTAGATCCTATTTCAAAGGAAGTCAACAAACTCTTTAATGAGGAAGTACGTAATTTAACAACATACTGTTTGTGTTTGCCATCTGTCAAATTGTGCTAGATACAATGGAATAAGCATTTACGCTTGAAGCTTTCCATTCAACTCCAGTTTTGTTATAATTACTGTCTAGGAGGTATAGGTTCAATAAACTAAATTCAAAATTATGTTTTTTTCTTTATACTATAGAGAGCAGTTGACAAAACTCGCGTGACCTGTATTCGTTGGATACCTAACTCGCTAACCTTGTTCCTCGTATCTCATGGAAGTGGTCATATGTATCTGTATAATATCGATAATCCATCTGGTACTACCAGCCCCAGTTATCAAGTGTGCAAATCAGGTCCAAGTTACACTGTTTATAATTGTAAAAGTAAGACTCCTAGGAATCCACTAACCCGGTGGACTGTAGGCGACGGTGCTATAAACGAATTTGCCTTTTCCCCGTGTGGGCAGTTCTTAGCTATTGTGTCTCAAGACGGTTTTCTTAGAATATTTCGGTAAGTTTTAGATTCCATTATAATTGTTGTACTAACCATTTTGATTCTGAAAAGTGTATAATAATATTGGATTCTCTACTTGAAATTGAAGATATGATAATAACGAACTTGTGGGGATCACCCGGTCTTACTTTGGAGGTCTGTTGTGCGTCAGTTGGTCTCCTGATAGTAAGTATGTCTGCGTAGGTGGGGAGGATGATTTAGTCACTTTATGGAGTTTTAAAGAGAAGCGAGTTGTTGCCAGAGGGCAAGGACACAAGTAAGCTATAAAAAACAATATTTTTGAATGATTAAAACTTCCAAAAGTCCAAAATGACATTGACTGTGTCTGTTTTTAGGTCATGGGTTTCAGTGGTAGCTTTTGATCCATTCACAACAACTTATGGCGATGTGGAAGCAAGTGAAGACTGTACCAGTGGAGAGACGGGAAGTTGTCCGCACCGACATATTTCAAATGACTGTCAGTCCTCTGGAGTTTTTTCTTGTGATTCCGTCGCAACGTCAGGAGCTAGTTGTTCGAATCAAAATCATGCCGGATGTGCTTCGTGTCAGCAGAATGTGTCAAGCGGGAGTAAATCCGGCTTAGTGAATCACGTGAACAATAACCCTTCGTCCTCAAGCCCTCCTTCTTCAGCGAATGTGAATAACTGTGCTTCGAATTTAAACAATGTAAATAGATCCAGTAGATACAGCAGAACTTCAGATAGTACCCGGTTAAGTGTGTCCGAACCTCAGACAACGAGAATTCCAGCGTGTTATCGATTGGGTTCTGTTGGTCAGGACACTCAGCTTTGCTTATGGGACCTGACGGAGGACGTGTTGAAACACCCATTCGGGAAATCCCGACCCGCCTCTCGTGTACCCATTAGTGATACCAGTCCTTGTTTTGTTCATTCCAATTCGAAAACTTGCAATAGTCATCACCACCATCAAAACATTAATATAGCTAACACGAATATGCCAAATTCTAATAATAGTATTGTAAGTAACTGTACCACGGTGTGTAATTCTGTGAACCATCCTGGTGATAGAGAGGATGGAGAGGGTAATCCGGCGAATGTGAATGGGGGAGGGACACAGACAGCAACTAATACGGCTAGTAGTACCTCGTCCAGCGGAAACGGAACATCGTCGTCGCATAATAGTTCATCTGGTCATGGTATTCTATCGCTTCGTTTTGGAGCTTTAGGATTTGGAGGAGACAGAGAGAAAAATAAAGACAAGGAACACGGAAAGGAGCATAAACGCAATTTCAGCTTAGGATCATCTTCAAAGTCAGACAAGAACTCTGGAATCGGCGGCAAGGGAGGGGGAGCGAATGGTGCAGCGGCAAACTTTCTAGCATCTTTAGGAATCGCTATAAATCTGGATGACCCTATGAAGCTCATCGGAACGCAAGCATGTCCAAGACTGGATGAATGTCCGTTATTAGAACCATTAGTTTGCAAAAAGATTTCTCATGAGAGACTCACAGCACTGATCTTCAGAGAAGAATCAATCGTAACTACATGTCAAGACGGCATTGTTTGTACATGGGCCAGACCCGGGGATAATATTAGTCAGTTGTAATTTGTCTTAAGGGAAACTTGCTTTTAAATAATGTTATTGTATGAGGGAATTTCTACTGATTATGAACGCTACTTGTCTCCGGTCACCAATAAGTAATAATAATGACAAAACCGTCATTGTCGTCAATTTAAATTAACTGTTATAAATATTTTTAAATCTAGAGTATATTCCAATGAAGAAGTATCATCTACTACATCTATTGAGCAGACAGTTTCGATTTCTCGTTAATTTCATTTTTGTTTTGTCTTTTGTGTAAACTCAATGTTTTCGATAACAGAAAGCCAACAGTCGGAAATTCGCAATATTCATGTTAATTACTACTACCTGAATATTAGTTACGTTGTTTTATTGCATAATATTATTATATTTAAAAGCCTCTGTATTCACAAGAGTTTGGCTGAGTTTTTGTTGGTATCTTTCCTCTCACCACACCTGACATGTAATTAAATCAAAATGAAAGACGCTAGTATACGACGCTACAGTATAATAAGATGAACGAGACAAACATCCTGATAATTTTAGTCGAGACGGGTTGTTTGAAAAGACAAATGGATCGGAACAGTTAATTTTTATGCAGCTGATGAAATTCCGAAATGTTTCGTTTTCAAAGTTTGCATTTACCCGCAACTGATATGATATATAATTGAAACGACACCACCGGTGGTTTTTGCATTTAGAAAAAATATTATTCAATATACCAGCCTTGTTGCTTGCTCAGTGATTCTTTGATAGTGCATCGAGATTTTTGTTTTTTAATTCATGGTATATTGTAAGCATTTTTAGTAGAAAAAATAGATGTTATTCTTTGGCAGTGGGATTTTTGTTCTAGATTACTCCTAAATTTTGAATGCATAAAAGATTTTTACGCGGGCATTTTAACTATAATTATTGAGTAAGTAATAGTTTTACAATCAGTTCTTCAGAATAAGAAATGATTCTCCTAATTTATCAGCTACGTTATGTTTTAAATTGTTTAACAGTAGGGTGGTTTTGTTTTGTATTTGAACTAGTCCAATATTATGAATTTAGATTTTTTTTTTGAAATGTTTTGCTGAAACCATCATTCTTATTTATATATACGCATTTCAAGCATTTAAAAGACGATGAAATAATTGTTAAACGTAGAAGACAATTTATACAACATCGCAATATTACGTGCAGACTCTTCCACTCACTAAATAACTTTTTGCCACATTTACAGATAGAGAACAGAGAACTGTTTTGAAGAAATTAAGTATTCTGAATTCGAAAATCTTTTTCATTTTTAACTTGTCACTTGTAATCAGGCTATGAAGTTTTTTATGGAATGTCTAGTGAATCCTTTAATTTCTCTATCTTTATGTATGCAATATGATTACTACTGTCATTGTTCTTAAGACACGTTCATGACAAGTAGCCGTTTATGTATATTCAAATAAAATGCTGAGAAAATTATTTTAGTTAGTTTTTCAAAGGCAAAACAATTTATTAGAAGAGTATTTATGTACTTTTTGTAGATCATATAGTATGAGAAAATGTGAATTGATGAATCGTGAAAAATCTACTTTACGACTTTACCTGATTTAGTTTAAATATTTTGTTGGATGTGTGGCTAGATAGTGGATATAGGCTGTATTGAGTAATTAGTTGATGTTGTGTCGACTCCAACTCACTTTTCTGTCAACAAACTAGTGTGGGGTGGGGTAAGATTGAGACATTAATTGTTGCGTCGCCAGTGAAAGAAAAAAAAAACGTGAATAATCTTCGTTTTTTTGAAGCCAACCAAATATAACAAAAAAATTACTTTCTTGTGAATAACTAGTTACAACCAAATTACTTGTTATGTAGAAATATTCTATGTATAATGACATTCTGTGCTGGACTCATAAAAAATACTACGATACGATGAATTATTACATGTAATAGATGGATGGAAAACTATATGTTTGTTCTCGTTCTTTGTGACGTTAAATTGTTGATTACCATTATTATAATTACTCAGTAAAAGTGGATTACGGATTAAGACGCGACATATGCATAATAATAATTATTATTACTACAAAGATTTCGCGAATAAAAACTGAACTTATATTTGAACTGATTCTCTTGGATTGTATGTCATTCATTAACGGGGTTTTTAAAATCATTATCTCCCTCATATCCATTCAATTTCTCCGGCCATGGAGGACTAGTGCCGATAATTGATGATATGATAACGCATCATTCCGTCCATGTCTAGTTTCCCTTGTTGGCTTGAGTAACTCTTTTTCAACACGCAAGTGCCAAGTATCATCATTGCAATAACGCGATTACCCCAAAAGCCTCATCTCATCACATCGCAAAGTTTTTTTTTCTGTGAATAAACATGATAGAGTAGAGAAGCATCTAAAAATCTAATGTCTCCCCATCTTTTTTTCCAATCTTCGCCGATAATAAATCCTCTCCGTTTTTAACCAATTGTTCTTCTTCCCAACTTATCCTCCTCTATTCTCATCATCACCTGTCCTGTCCCATAATGTACCTTCCCCACCACTCCAACAAACTCCAACCATCATCATGATATTTTGTTTTTTACAAGCTCAAGAAAGACAGTAGAATGCGATAAAAAATGAGAAAGAAGACCCTTCATGAGAGCATACACACAGGATAGGGAGAAGAGTAGATAGTATTTTCTGAGATTTGGATTTTCATTCTACATTACAATTACATGTTATATATTCTATACTACTTGATAATTACTAGTTGTATAAAAAGTATACACACAACCAACAAACAACAAACGATACTTTTCACAGCTCAGTTTAGTTTGCGTTTTTTGGTGGTTTTAGTTCACCTTCACGCTCTTTGCTCTGTTCCAAACTGAATAGTAGGTGGGAAGAATCGATGCACACAAAAATATATACTTGCTTTACTCCTTGAGCTCTCGCTCCATATCAATTTTTACTACGAAATTTTACGTTACTACGATTTTTACGTGTGCCACACAGAACGCTCGTTACGCTCACCCTATCCTTCCCATGTTGCCAGATATTGCACAGGGATGAATGGAAAGAGTTTTGTGCTAAAAGTGGCGACAGCTATAGCACAGCATAGCAGAGCGCAGAGCGGTATATATTTTATCGTTGAATAAGTGGATATACACAAGAAATATAAGTTGAATTGGTGGATAGTGTGGGTAGGATAGAGGAGAAAAGACAGCCAATTGTAAAGTTGAGAGTATTCCTTTTTTGAGTCGACCGACCTCAGTCAGTATTCAGCATTTGAGGAACGGAAAGGAAGGAAATCAAGATGGATCGCCTATTGTGGCCCAATGATAATTGTAGGAGCAGAGCAGAAACAAACTATTCATTCTGAAAGAATAATAATAATAAATAGTAGTAAGATTCTTCCACAGTTTTGAAGTGAACAACTCATTAGTTAAAATTTAGAAGTAAGAAAAAATTAAATAATTAATTTTATAAATATTTACATGCTCACAAAGTTTTTTTTATGGTGGAAGGTTAAATGTTTTGGAGGGGAAGAAGAAGAACAATAATACGTTTTACTAGTTAAGAATGTAGTAGCGGAGGTCTGCTAACGTGCTTTTACACCTAAAGTTGTTGTTGTGTTTGCAATGACGGTTCTACTACTGTTTTGATGGGATTTGTTGGGCGCAATAGTGGAATTGTAGTTATCGTCAGTTATTTTGGTTGGAGCCGTTAATGAGGTGTCTTCTCACGCGTGTTGGAAGCCAGGGAATCTGATCGGTAAAAGTAATCATTATAATGGGTTTATTGTGGGTTAAAATTAATGGAACAGTTATAGGTAGATGTTGATATTGATGCTGTGTGTAGAAAGATGTAGGATGTATGCATAAATTATGCAATTATCACAATCCACTGCTTGTTGACACCAGAGTGGTTAAATTTAGAGTTGAGAGGAGTCGCCTCTTTTTATATGTACACAAATATAGGCGGTTCTGGTGTCGAGCGCCATTGTCACGTATTTAATGAGGGTCTGAAGTTATATCATTGAGTGTCAGTTAATATCTAGCAGAATTTTTAGCAGAACTAGTAATTAAATTATGATTCACACGCTTCAAATTTTGGAGTTGATAAAATTATTGAAGTTGGTGGTGTAGTTCAAAATAAATTCAGTAATAATAGGAGTAATTAGCCACTAATGTAGTTATTAATTAGCAAGCGTGTTCACAGGGACTGCACTACTGTTTTTAACCTCTGTTATTTATATGACAGGAGAGTACAAGTAGTGCTAAACCAAATACGTTCGGAACCATTGGCCTAAATAAATACATATTTAAGGTTACACTGACAGTAACGTAACAGTCGTTAATTAGTAAATGTAAAATTAGAATGGCATGATGAAGAGCACTTCTAAGTAAATCCGTACTAAGTGTGATAATATTTTTGATTGAACAGGTTGTCGGCAACTATCGCATTTCCTTTCATACTGAGTACCTATTGGAGGTACTCGTTAAAAACTCAGGGGACGGTAGGGGAAGCTAATCAGAGTATATCATAATGACTGACACTAGACGTCGTGTTAAGCTCTATGCTTTAAATGCCGAAAGACAATGGGATGATCGAGGCACCGGACACGTGTCATCTTCCTATGTCGATCGCCTTAAAGGAATGTCTTTGCTAGTCAGGGCCGAATCTGACGGTTCACTTCTGCTTGAGTCCAAAATTCAACCCGACACGGCTTACCAGAAACAGCAAGTAAGTTCTAAATGCTCTCTCGATTATGAATCCACTCAACATTATCAAATTGTTAAATTACTAAAATTGACTTTCTGTTTTTTTTTCGTAGGACACGCTGATCGTGTGGTCGGAGGGTGACAATTTCGATTTGGCTTTAAGCTTTCAAGAGAAAGCCGGTTGTGATGAGATATGGGAAAAAATCTGCCAGGTACAAGGAAAGGACCCTTCCGTTGACATCACACAAGTATGTTGTTAATTATTTGCGCAAACACGATCTCACAAAAGCGAATGTCATTTTAAATCAACCATTTTGTTTTTTTTCAAAGGATGTAGTGGAAGAGTCGGAAGACGAACGCTTTGAAGATGTATCAGATCCAGCTCCTCCTATTGAATTGCCTGTTCCGGATGTGTCTCGGCTGGAAGAACTCCACGAGTTGGTGGTGAGTTGTTTGGCCGTGCCTTTGAGGAGGGAGAAGCTTTCACTGGCTCTGGAGCAAGAGGGATATTTACGAAAGGTCATCGAAGTTTTTAGAACTGCTGAGGCAAACAATGACAGGACGGCGCTAAACCATCTATATCATATATTTAGGAGCATATTTTTACTAAACAAAAATGCCATTTTTGAAATTTTGTTTGCTGGTAAGTGTTCAAACTATTTCCCAGCTACATAAATTAACATAAACTATACGCACTGACTTAATTTCAAATTTTCTTGTTTTTCACAGACGATCTTATTTTCGATGTCGTGGGCTGTCTCGAGTATGAACCCAGCAGTAGTTGTCCTAAGAAGCATAGAGAATACCTTAAGAAGATTGCAAATTTTAGGGAGGTCATCTCTATAGGAAATCCTGAACTCATATCCAAAATTCATCAAACGTACCGTGTGCAATACATTCATGATGCCGTACTGCCTGCACCAACAGCATTTGAAGAAAACATGCTGTCAACTCTCTCATCATTTATATTTTTCAATAAAGTAGAAATAGTTACCCTTATTCAGGTAAAAATTAATCTCATTCGCCTCGATATAGAATTGATAACAACCACAACTTTATTAGCTAATTTGTGGATGTAACTTTTACTTTATTTCAGGACGATGAAAAATTACTGAAGGATCTTTTCGCTGAGTTAACCGATGAAGCGACAGAAGATGCAAGAAGGAAAGATCTCATTTTATTTTTGAAAGAGCTGTGTGCCTTTGCCCAAAACTTACAACCCCAAGCAAGGGAGTCATTTTATAAGGTAATTAGTCGTTGGCACTAATTTTTTTAGTCGATAATTTAAAATGATGACAACTTTTACTGGTAAAAGGGGAACTGTTTCATGTGATCAAAACAAACTATTTTCGTTCAGTTAATATTTCAAATGTAGTTTCTTTCAATTAATTTTTTTAAATCCTTTCATTCAAAAAATAGTTTGTTTAATCGGTTGAGCAGGTGTTGCCTCTAATGTACCAAGATTATGAGAGCTGATTTTAAAAATTTTGCATTGCAATATCTCTCTATAATATCTATGTAACAGTTCTTACAATTGTATGCTTTTTATTTACAGACATTGACAAATCAAGGTGTTCTTCTGGCGTTAGAATTATCAATGCCTTTACCAGATCCAGCTGCGAAATCAGCGTGCATAGACGTTCTGAATGCTGTCGTAGAATTTTCACCGACAATTGTCAGAGAATATTGTCTTCAGCAAGCCTCAGACGTAGATGATGTAAGTACATTGATTCAATTTCAGATATATGGAGTCACTTTGTCAATTCAACTTCTAATAATATCTCATTTATTGTACTTGTAGGACACGCTGCTACTAAACGTAATAATTGAACAACTTATAAGCGACCGTGATCCAGAATTGGGGGGAGCTGTCCAGCTTAGTGGTGTCCTGAGGCTGTTGATTGATCCAGAAAATATGCTCGCTGCTTTGAACAAGTCGGAAAAGGCAGATTTCCTCAATTTATTTTACAAGCAGTCGATGAGTTTGCTGATAGGTACGCATTCCTGAAAACGGTCGTAGTATGTACTCTCATTTGCTAATGATGACGTCACGCGCTGTGGTAAAGGGGAGACTGTAGTATTGTGGAACAACAAGATTATGTCTAACGGTAGATGGGCTTTCATTTGGGTTCAAATGGGTTATCAATTAAATGCTTTATTGGCACCTTGTTTTTCCGTGATGTGCAGGTGTTGTCTCCAATGTACCAAGATTATGAGAGCTGAAGCTAAAATATGCATATCATACCGAGCGTTTGATTAATCATTCATAAACTAATACATTTTCCCAATTACTGTTTCAGAACCATTATTGGCCAATACGCAAGGAGAGAAACCTGACAAGGAGGATTTACAAACGGCACAACTATTATGGCTGATACTTGAGCTTCTGACGTTTTGTGTCGAGCATCACAGCTACCACATCAAAAGTTATATTATCAATAAGGACTTGGTTCGCAAAGTCCTCGTCCTGATGAAGTCACAGCACACCTTTTTGGTTCTGGGAGCATTACGATTGTTAAGAAAAGTTTTAGCCCTTAAAGATGATTTGTATAACCGATATATTATCAAAGGAAACTTGTTCGGACCGGTAATAGATGCATTTATGAAAAACAAAGGACGATATAATTTATTGGACTCGGCAATCATAGAAATGTTCGAGTTCATCAAATCCGTGAGTGCAATTCATTATAGTTTTCTTTCATTACTAGTAGTTTTGCTCTGGATAATTTTTGATCATTGTTTGTCATATTTTTCTTCAGGAGGATATAAAATTACTTGTTAGTCACGTAATGGAAAACTACAGCCACATTTTAGATCAAGTAACATATGTGCAAACGTTTCGAGCACTTCGACTTAGGTATGAGCAGCAACAAGAACGAGTGAAAGATAGAAATAGTATCGATAACGTTCCCGCATTATTAAGGAACAGTAATCGTTATCGCCGAGATCCTCGCCAACTAGACGAAGAAGAAGAAATGTGGTTTAATGATGAAGAGGACATTGAGGATGGTGATGGTGTTGTTCCTGCTAGTAACTCTCCTGAATTGATGGGACGTAAAGTAGAGGCAGACTTAGACTCGATAGGTAAGTTTTATAATTTGTGCCTTGATGTAAATGATATCTAATCCGGTCCGGTAGTATATCAATGTATTCACTTCAATTGTTTTTAATAGGTAAATTGCTGGATAAGAAGGCGGAAGCCCTTGTTGCAGGTAGAACACTTGGGAATTCTGTAAGTGGTAGGACGACACCTCTGACCACGTCCGCAGCTCCAAATATTGTAGCCTCGGCGTCTCCTAACTCACCAGTTAACTCTTCTGCCTCATCGCCGACTGAAGGGAAGAGTGGAATAAAAAAGGTCAGAACACAGCAAGCAAATATTTCCATTCCTATTTATATTAAAAGTTGCGATTTTGTTTTGCCAACACAGTACATCATTTATTTTATTGAATCATTTTCTTGTGTTCTGAGAAAACATTGATTGGAAATGAGTATATGAAGGGAAAATTCATTAATTTTGGACTGATGATTATTTGGACTGAACATTTGTTTGGAGAATTTTATGTTTGACATGTTTACTTTAAGACATGCTCAACAGTTCGTTCACATTTTTTAGCAGGATGAAAATTTCCCTTCGTATGACTTGCACTTCCAAAGCTCTTTTAATTTGATGTGTTTTATATATTTACACCGTGGAACCGAAAATTCTTCATTGACTTTGACTGAGATGTATATTGTATATATATTTCTTTGTAGTCTTTTTTTCAACAAATCTTTGCTACTCTACAGGAGTCAGCTTCTCAGGTTTGTTTTTCGAAATTATTCCGTTTTGTTTGTGATGTTTGATACATATTATCAATCCTTATGTTACAGATCGGTCTTGTTGATTACGAGGGAGACTCTGACGAAGAAGAGCCGGAAGAATCGAATGGAGAAGCTCATGAAGAGGAAGATCAAGAAAAGCCTGCTGCCAAACGACCACGACTGACGTAACCACTGAGAGTTGTAGATGTAGTATTTACGAAAAAAATCGACGAGAGACCAATGGTACATAACACATTTCATCATTTCTATTTTGTTTTCTTTGGTTGAAAATTTTGCTTACTAATATTCCTATTATAATTATTGTATTATATAAGCCCGTTTATAGTTTTGTTGCAAATCTGCTATATACGATAAAAATTGGCTGAAAATATAAATATTCAAATTTTGCTGCCTAAGATCTTTAATATTTTATTAATCGTTCGTTATTGTAAATTTGTATGTATATAAGCAGCATAATCTTATATTATTGTTACATTTGTTTATATATATATCCATATTATATACTTTTTCTTTCAATTATAATATGTACAAACAAATGTCAAAATCTTATAAAAGTAATTTTAATGCGTGACCACAAAGAGTGCCAGGCGATTGGCATTTTACGTTTTTCAAAGTGAGTTTAGTTGCAGTAGTGTAGGAACTAACTTGTTGTTGTTTCATTCTCTCTTCTGTGCTCTGTTTTTCTTACTTAAACAATATATCAGCTAATATCAAACAAAGACCGGTACACAGTAGTACCCATTTTAAAGCATCGAAGTCTACATCACCGCAATCATACAAAACTATGTCTTGAATTAGGCCCTGCTTGGTAAAAGTATTTAATGGATTCAGTCGCATTTTTCATTGGTATTGGTGGTACTGCTCTGTATAGTGTAATTTAAGAAGATTAGAAATTATGCGTGCATCGGGGTGATTTGCTGTACAAGGCTAATTGTTTGTAGAATTCATTCGTGGGGAGTAATGAAGTACATGTCAGGGAAGAAACATGTAGGATTCCAGTATATAGTAGACCACTGAATTTATCTACACAGTAGATATCTATGTGTTATGTCATGTTGACGAAAAATCTCACCTATCTTCTCCATTGGGATCTTCGAGCATTTACGTTAACTTAATTCCTGCTCCTATTTCCGCTCCATATTTTGTATAATTTTAGATTCTTCTGCCTGGTTTACCTTGAAGTGCCAGACAGAAATATAGGTACATAATATCCAAACACTTAGGTTTTACTGGACTGTGGACAGGTTAACAGCCTTAAACTATGCAGACAACAATAATCAGATAGAGTTGGCTTTACATTCTGTAAAATATAAATGTTGACAATTTCTCACATTAATGAATTACTTACTAATAATTACAACAGTGTCTTCTGTGGCTTTACTACTCAATTTTTCACTTTATAGCGTTGCAGTGATATATATTTATCTTCGTTCAAACATTCGGGTTTAGTATTGCAATGAGAAACTGTTAATTTCACTCGTTAAGAAAGTCACTACCACCATGAGGAAATTTCCCCTATGGAAAGGATTTTCATTTTCCATAATTAAACCGAAAAGGAGGTTGCGTCTTTAGAGTTCTGAGCTAGAGGATGGCTTCTGAATGGCGGATGAAAGGATTCAAGTATGATTTTTGGGTACTTTCGCCAACAATGTGCAATGGAGATGTGTAGATAAAAAGAAACAGTTTTAATGGACTTGGGAATTAGTGTAATGCCTGAACAAAACGTAATGATACTAAAAGCACATTTATAGATTTTTGAAATGATTAAGAGTTAGGCATGTAAAACAGGTGTAAAAATACACAGCTTCTTATACTATATGTACTACATACAAAACATTATGTACTCTACAGGTAGACCGTTTAGTGGAGGTATAGGCAATGAATGGAGCGCATGGAGAAATATATAAGTTGAATTGAATGTAGTGGTGTAGACCAAGACTGTCAGACTTTAACTTTGACTACTAAACTGTTAATTTTTCTGTTGTGGTGGCTGTAATTGTATTCATATTATGCATGTATGTATTTAGATAGATTTTGCTAAAATTGTTCGTAATGTGAGGAATATAGTATACTTTTTGTTAACTAAAGTGGAGAAAACGACAAGGAAAATCTGATACAACAAAAGTTATTTGTAATAATGTACAATATATTTATTATACGAAAGTAGTGTACTATTATTATTATTGTATGGTTGTGGAGGAACAATTTTTCCAAATACGATGAAAGTATGAAAGCATTAAATATTCGTTTTAACAGAAACAAGCGTGCGTAGTACAGTAATTTGATTATTATATCATAAAGAATGCACTATGTATGTCATCGAGAAGCGTGTTTCGAATATACAATATTCATTTGCTTTGTCAAATCCAAAAACTAATCGTAGTAAGATTATAATGAGATCTATTCACAAAGATGGTAAGTTTTTGTCATTCATGAGGATTCTACGAGGATAAAAAGAAGGTGTCTCGCAATGCCCCATAAAACTAGCATCCAAATCATTATCTGTCATTACTACTGAACTCAAATTATAACTTAAATAGGCACTGTGGTCCATGATGCTTTAAAGAAAATTTGACTCATTCTATGCATTTCTTAATGGAATACCGAAGTATTGAATGTGAATGAATATTGAATATTTGTATCTAGTTAACTATATCCTGTTTTTTCTGTGTAATATTTTCTGTCTAACCATAATCAAATCATGAAACCTATCAATGATGTACGGATACAAGGCTCCGACATGTGGCACTACCTACTGTGTAAACTATATTTTCTCACCATCAAGGGTGAAAGCAATCACTTTACTTGCAACCTACAACTTTCTTTTATCGATTTCCCTGCTAAGGCTTCACTGTTTCTCAATGAGTTCTTGTTTCAATCGATCTGCCAAAGCCCTCCTCGCTGAAAGCGATTTCTCCCCGCCAAGGCTGGCTGCTCGCATGTTCATAGGATTTTTAATAGCCATTTGTGCTGCTCTCGCTGATTTGGGTCTTGATGACTGGGATCCACCCGCCGATGTATTTTCCAATAGAAGTTTCTCTCTTTCTTGCTTTTTCATTGCGACTAGCTTATCACGCTGTGCTCGTAGGTATTCTCTTCTCTTTTGGAGATCACCGTCATTTTCCATACTACTTGGAATATCCTATGAAAGGTTCATTCAACATTCCAAAAATACAAAAGTTATGAATGAATTGACACAATGCCAGGTTTTTTGTTAAAATTACATATTTGCATAACGTACTATAGAAGTAGATGTTTCTGATTCATCGGGATTGATTTCTAACGCTTTCCTCACAGCGGTAAGAAGCCGACGTTGTTCTGGGGCATTTATGGCTATCTCCGCTGCAGTTTTCTCGTCCAATCGGGGAGACGTAGCTTGCTTCGATGTCACTTCCTTTGGTTCCTCAGGGGCGGTTACCTCAACGTCAACGGTAGAAGTTTCATTTTCTTCTACCGCTGCTGGAGCATCCCCATCATTCAGTTTACTTTCTTCGTCCATTGCTGCTTCCGCTTCTTCCAACTGAATTAGCTGACTATAAAAACGTTTAATTTACCATCATAAATCGAAATTGAGGAAGTAAAAATAGTTAACCAAATAATTTAGAAAAGTATCAACCAACAACCGCAGCATGCTTATTATTATGTTAAGCTATGATCAGTTATTGTCTTCACTTTAAATCTACACATCGAGGGAAAAAATACAGCAAGGGCTATGTGAATTGAAACTCAGAAAGCGAAAAGGGCTATGTGATTCCATGGGGGCGCAGCAGAAAGAGCTATGTGCAAATTTACTTGTTTGTCACGGCGCTTGTTTGAATAT
>JAQIXX010003486.1:0-19493 GCA_034700605.1 Willowsia nigromaculata | reverse complement strand
CCCGAACTTGTATTCGGCCAATTTACCATGTCACCGGATGTCAAAAGTTTCGGTAATGTATAGATATCAAATTTATACTTTAGAAGAGAGTCAAATGTGTCAAAGGGCACAAGTGGAGCAGTTACAGTTAACCTGTAGATATTATCCCCCTTGTACTCGTTACCGACAAGAGACAGCATCAGAGGCACAAAAATCAACGCCCACCAAAGCACTGTGTTTTCTTTGATATATTTTGACTGAAACAAACTGACTCCTTGGTCAAGAAACGTAGCTAAAATTTGATAGGCAACGTCAAAAAGGCTGAAATATTGATAATCTGTTTCTTTGGACTCACTTGTCTTTAGACATATGATACCCTTAAAATTTTCGCTTGCCATTAGCATAACAACTAGTGTGACAGAACCCAAACACAACCAAGTGTAAATGTCAAAAGCTGTGATAAGTTCCAAGAGGCGAACCATCCAGCTAATCTCTTCTCGATGACAGCTTACAAATCGGAGGCGGTCAATACGTGTGACTAAGCTTGTGGCACCGAATTCCGCAATTTGCATGCCAGTATGTCGCCAAAATCCTGGTAAATCCTTTTTCCAAAAAACGTTCTTCAACAGCGGTGGACAGCCAGCTCTAATAATAGGGGAGTTATAATATTTGTCGGATAATTCATCAAAAAAATCTGCAGATGAATTTGCTGGAAGTAGCATAGATATTACGTGTATGTCTAAGACATGGTGTAACTTTTGTGGAATAGTTGTCTTCAAAGCACTCGCTACAAATAGCACAGTTTGCTTAGGCTGGTATAGCAATAAATTCCACAACCATTTAGGACTATCACCTGGCGCATAGTTTGAGTAGAGCGGGACTCCAAATGAATCGAATTTTGCCAGTTTTATCAAATGTTGCAGTTGCTCCCTGGAACGAGGATTGTACATGTAATAACGAAAATGATATGGTGAACATCTGTCGCAGTTTTCGCACATAATGTATAATTGATTATTCATTAAATCCCAATGTAGCAACGTTGTGTGTACACTCATGTGGTGATGGAAAATAAAGTTTTGCTGAAACCAAGCGTCCATAATTTTTTGTGTCCAGGGAATAGAAGCCCTGTATCCTATAAATAGATTGTGTTTTTCCTCTGTTCGTAATATGTTCAGTTTCCAATCGTACTCTCATAAATTCCGAAAAGTATCCAAACCCAATGGTTCTTTTAGATATGTAGTTATATTTTCAGTCCAGTACATTCGTGAACACGAGAGAAGGGATGGGGGCAGAATATGCACAGTGGCATCACAAATTGTGGTTTTCGTTGCCATGACAAAATTGGTTTTCAACTGGAAAAGTAAAGGATTTTGGGATCTGGGTAGGCTCAAATATTCGATATATTTGGTCATATTATTGTCTCCTTGGAGTTCAATCGGTATTAAGGGATATCCTGAGATATTAGTGTTGGGGTAATATCGCTGTAGAACGATCGGCTCCAGAATATTATTTCCATTAAGATTTAGCGCTTGATAATTAATTAAACGAGTCGTGCATCCTGAAAATGCTCCAAGTGCTTCCGGCAATCCATAGAATATTGTATTTTGCGTTTGTTCCAATTGGAATTCCGGTTTACAAATGCTTGTTTGAATTGTTTGATGCGTTAACGGAAGAAAAGCAAATAAAAGAGAAAAACTGACTAGTAAATGCATTTTAAAATTTGTGAATGTCAAATCGAAATCAAATGATTTTTCCTCTACTGTTTTAATGCGCTATTTCACAGAAATGTTTGTTAAAAGTTTGATGAAATTCTATATAGTAGCAAAATATATTCGATCACACATTAACGCTTTACTCCAATGTTCATAGTGTCAGCAATTACAAGTGATCGTAGTGCTAAATTATTCTGCTTAAGCTTCTTTTTGAAAGTTTTTTTAAGGCTTTTTGAGTCGATATTTAAGGTAGATCACCCGTGTTGAAATTAGTGTGTGGTTTCTACTCTAATTAATTGATTTCTTAGCTTCATTATCCAACAACTGCTTATTGTATGAGGTAACTTGTAATGTCTCGTCAGCTTTCAATTTAATTATTACTGTTATAACACAACCACCAAATTTTTCCACATTTGAGCACTTATTTGAAAGTGTTATAACGAAATATTCTACATGCATATAGTTTAGTTGATTTAAGTGCTACTTCTACTCACACTTGTTAGACTTACATCCATTTCGCGTTGTCTATCTTTTTGGGTTTGGGTAGTCCATATTAGTTTGGCTTTCCGTAAGCTAAGGAATATATCGCTTTAGCATTTGTTACGAGGGGAAACAGTTAACAAATAAAAGGTAAAAATTTACTTTGTAGCAAATGCACCTTTTTAAATTTGGGCAGTGTAAACTGCGGATTCAAATGTAACACGTTTGGTTGCTTTAAATGTTTTAAGTGAATATTTTACATGAGGTTTCATCGGGACAGGGAAGGTCTTGTATCTCAAGTGAGAGAAATGAATGGAACCCCAAAATCCAGGCAGTCCATTTAAGAAAAGCCCCAGCTATGCCCACCACTGCGTACAGAAATAGATGGTTCATTTAATCTACTCATCTCAGAAATCTGAGAGCCACATGCCTTCACGAATGAATGCACGACGAGTGTGGAAGGTGTGAATGCAACTTCATGCCAGAACGTATATGCTTGTCTAGTGTGTGGGATCCAAATTTTGGTTTAGCTTTTACAAACAGTTAAGCTAATGCTCTTAGGGTACTTCTTAGGTAGTGTAGTTAAACTTTCTGAAACATTTTATGCAGTGTAGTTCTAATGAGTATCATATGATATCTATCTATATCCATATAAGTTGGTGGCTCTCAGTTTTTTAATGATACAAAGCATATAAGTTCACAATAATAACATTCCAACATTATTTCCTTAGAAATTTTCCAGGTAAAAAGTTGGAAGATTGGCATATGTGAGTATTTTGCTAACACTCTCCATCATTGTAGATTGCAAGAAACTTGGTGGTTATTCATTTTGGTTACATTTTGGCATGTATTGCTCCTAAATCCTAGGAATATGAGCTTGTCTTCACAAAAGTCTACCAAAACATACTATTTAAATATTTGAAAATTATATACATCTCATAATTATTATAATACTTGGTTTTCATTTCAAGCCCTTAAGAAAATACTTCCAGCAGTTTCTACTCTACTAGCAGTACTTTTCCGTAAAAATATAAGAGTTAAGTAAATATCAAGCAACATTATTAGTTGAAAACCTTAACTGTTTGTATAGGGCAAGACTACGCTCTGGTAAAATTTCAAAAAATTAAATAACACGCAAGCACCAGCATCCTCTAATTAAGTCTCACAAAACTGTGTGGTTTAAAAATGATCAGCACGTAGTGTGAACGCAGCACTGCTACTATAAGCAAAAGATATTATAATTTAAGGATAATGCGCGGTTGTTTGACATTCTGTTTTAAGTATATATTTTTCTGACAAGTGAAATAGTAAGCCTAGAGGGCGACACAACCAGTACCATAAAATTTTACCCTGTTGATGTTACAAAGTTTATACTCATATTTATTCAAAAGCAGTTCAAATTGTTTGCGGTAATAGTACAAACGATTAGGTAGACAACACTAAAATTAAATGTTTGTCGAATAAAATTTAAATGTTAGAAATTATTAGTACATCCGGGTAAATTTGTTTCCTGAAATGGATTATGGGACAGGAAACTAACAAGACAAAACAAAATTTCGAAACGTATTATGAGCAGGGAGATCCTAATATTGTGGAAAATAATATCTACAGCATGTCAGTAATATATTTGCGTTGATACTAGGAACACGCCGTGACTTTTAAGTAACGTACACTTCATCAAATATGTTTTGTTCTCGTTACTATAAAATTGTGGCCCTCTTTATCAAATGGGGTGCCAGCAGAGGAGCATTTGACTTTGAGTTTGATAAGACAAAAACGCATTTAAAAGTATCAACAGATCTAAAACTGAAACAAAAATGCCTTGTTTTTAAACTTTGTTTGCTTTTGTGGAGTTTAGGAGCGACCGTAAAAGCTGCACAAGTCTTTTCCTCGGGAACAACAAATGAAATTGCTTTAAATCTTCTTTATAGTGTAGTCGCAGTTTTTGTACTTTTCTCAATCTTTGCAATACTTTCATACAGGGAAAGTATAGTTTTAGTAGCTAATGGCTTATGGAAGTTTGCTCGCCACCTTAAACGTTAGATTTGAAATAGCAGCTACATTACAAGTGAACACTCAGTTTATGTTTATTCCATCATTGCATTTTAGATAAATTTATACAGGAGCTTAATCCAGAAAAGGACAGAATAAGTTGGATGCTCGATGCATTTAGTGTTTTTATAATAATTGTCTGGCACACCATTGTTACCTCTGTATTCCTATTTTGTCTCTATGATCCACGAGGATGCTTATTTTTGGGATATCTCATTCCGTTACGGATTTATTGGTTTATTCCGATGGGATTTTCTATTGCGCTTTTTCATGGTTATATTACATTAACACAATAATAATTGGATCGATATTTATCTTAACCTATTTATTTGTTTTAAAGATTGTTCTTACCAAGGAGTTTAAATTGAGCTTAAATCCAATCTTTAAATATCGCACATCGAATTCATTTAGAAAGCCCTGGAACATATGATTGTATTACAGAGCGTTTCAAATACTCCATGAAAACGCGTTATGGTTTGTTGGCCCATTCATAACACTTTTTTATTATTTGTTTACTTCGATTCCAGTAGTTTGCAATTTAATGTTATTCAGATTATGGAATGATACTCATATTTTTGTTAAAGCTGCCGTAATCACGGAGTATTTTGGATGTGTAGTGTTTTGTTATCTGGTTTTGCAAATTGGGAAATATCTGTGGGTTCTGGAAACAAGAACGTTTGCGTCATGGAAAAATACAAAGTGGAATGATTCTGTGAGAGAAACTAAGATAATGAAAAATTTCCAGAAGAGTTACAGACTGATTTTAGTAAGACATGGTGACACACTTATATTTAATCGAATCACCATGTTTTTGTATGTGAAATCGGTTATAAGGCTTTCATCTAAATTATTGCTTGCTTTGTAACTTATAACTTGTTTGGTTTAAACGATAAGAATAAAAAAGACACTAATAGATCACCGTTTTAAGGATCAATCATGATTGCTTGATTATTAGCATTTTTGTTTTTCCAATCCTAAACTGCCGTTTTGGCTGGCAACTGGGATATGCATTGGATCTGGTCATGGGCTTGTGTGATATAGAAATTACCAATAATCTGTAAGTTAGAGCATCAGCTTTTGCAGATAAAGATTTGATTACTGATAACTTGAGAGGATATCATTCATTTGAGCCCTTAAATAACTCCTAATTTATCGTAATAATTAGTTACTATTAGATTCAAGGTCTAGTTCTAATTGCTAGAGAGTTTGATTGACTGAATTGTATAAATGCAAAGTTAGGAAATAACGTTAAATGATTAAATTAAAAATAAGCAATTAAATTTTCAGATGCCTATTTCACGCGAACTAAATTGGAAACGGAAAGTCATAAAAGTGCAAAGTGAATCTTCAACATAAAATGAAAATAATTTGATAGTCCAGGGTCTAATTTTATGCATAATTATACGTATTTTTTCAGTCAGTTTATTGTAAGTTTTTATAATTAGTGAAAAATGTTTAGATTTTTGCGTTTCTTTTCACATTTTCAATTAAGTTTTATTTTTTAAAGAAATTAAAAATTGCCAATTGTCCATCCTTGCCTAAGAAATTGTGGCTAGCACATTAAAAATGTGAATTCATAAAGAAAGAAACGAGGTCCTACAGTTAGCAATTAACATTTGTTGTAAAGTCTAAGCTTCTATTGATATAGTCTATATTGAGAAGTTTGTGAAACCCAAAAATATATTTCAAGTGGGTTGGCTATCTTGGCTTAGCAGTTTACGTAAATTACCGATTATGAGTGATATCTTGTAAAAGTTTCAGTTAAAAATAATTAATTTTGGAAAGGCTACATTTATGTCGAAACACGACAAAACTGCTAAATCAGTAAGTGCTTATTAATTTTCTAGCTTGCTATTACTACTTTAGATATCTATCAGTGTTTCAAATCGAATATTCTAGTACACTATTCTTGGTTTTAATCCAATTGTTTGATCTATAAGACAAAACGTACATATGACCGACCAAGTACAATTTTAGGAAGAGAGAAAAGCACGCATAAACGACTGCTCCCTAAACAAGCACAAGAATGTAAAAATATGACAAACAAATTATTTGTCAGAATTTCGGAAGCGCGAAGAATCTTAACAGAGTTTCAGAACATAACAGAAGGTTCATCTTTGAATAACTATTTTAAAATCTACTTTAAGTTCGTTTACTATATTGGACTGTGTCCATTCCGATTTGCCTGTGACAATTGTACGGAATACTATTTCAAAAAGACATGGCTTCCTCAAAAGGTTGGTTAATATTTCAGCATAAATTTGAGCTAAGCTTAACCCTGACAAGTTTTACTTGCTCATTACTTTCTAGATATTCTGTGGACTAGTAACTGGATCAGGTACGCTCGTTTTAATTGCTAATTTTCGATGGCGTTGGCCAGATTCCAAGACGTTAGAAGAACACCAGAACCCAAACGTATATTTCAGTGCACTTTACTGTGTATCTCTGACGCTATATATACTTGCCACAGTCAAGCAATTATGGTTCGGGGCTGAAAAGTTTCTTGATGTAATTAATTTAATTCAATATGATCAGAACCTTAATACCAGACGAACTAAAGTAAGTGAATATACCTACCAACCTTTTAAATAATTTTTATTATGATTCTTAAAAGATTCTTAATTCTGCTTTTATAGATAACACATCCAATCATCTGCTTCGCATTGTACTTTGTTACATGCCTCCAAATACTGGCATGGATAAGTTGTGGATATAGTATTTTAGATTCGGGGTGGACAATGAGTGCAACAGAGTGGGCGAAGCGATTAAGGGTAAAATCCCGTTACGTTTTCTTCCTGGAAGAGACAATGAATTTTAATGTTGACCTAGATACACGTGAGCTAAGCACACTGGAACTATTTTCCATGGTTTTTACATTCCTTGGAGAATTTCATAGGTATGTAAAACTTTATTAAACTTTATTGTTACTTTGCAGCATAACGTGCAAGTGTGGTGCTTTATAGATTATTATTAATACAAAGTAATTATTGTTTTCATGGCTTTGTAAAGCGTGTCAATACTTCTATTTGCTGACTTGATTGTTCTATCCTCATCCTTAACAATTTGGATTGCTGCATTCTCGTTTGGAAGTACGATTCGTGAGGAAATCAATGCTGACATAAGATCTTGGAGAACCACTTTAAGTACGAATCCCTCCTCTGAGCTTTGGGATAATGCTATACCAAAGTTTCAATCTCATCAAAAACAATGCTTCTGGACAAAACATTATCAAGAATATATGGCAATTCATAAACTATCGGAGACTGTAAACATTTCTCTGGGAAGTATATTCACATGGTATTTAATTGATGGGCTTATATACTTCTCATCAAGCATTCATATCATTTGGTCAACTGACAATAATTTCGAAAGAGTGACAACATTACTGTTTGTATTGGTGACTGCTACTATTCTCTTTTTTTCTGCTGATATATGCTACCAGGTATAACATTGTGTAAATTTAATGTATGCTAAAGAAGGCGGTTGTCTTGTTTCAAAACTTTGTTATTTTTATTTGTAGCTGGAGTTTTTGAAGTCTTGGCTTGCAAAGAAAAACAATTTGAAAGTAGTTCCGTATGATGAATTATTCGTTACTGTGCAAGCTCTAAACAATTATGACGTTGGCATTCGAGCAAGCAACTTGATTACGATGACATATTCAAGGCTAGTGGAGGTAAGCCAAATGCCAATTTTTTCATTTGATTGTTAACAGAAATAAATGTTTACAATAACTAATTTTGCAGTATATGACACTCTTGCTAACATTCTTCGTCCTCTGTGTTCAACATGGTGGGTGGATTTGAGGCACATTTTGTCAAATATGAATTATAGCTGTTCTAAATCCGACAACTGAATATATTATGAATTAAAATATGTGTAAAATATATGTAACATGTCCCAGATACTTGCAAATGATATTAAGAGTTTATGTGTTGTATGAAACTGAGTGTTTACTAAGGATAATCTATTATTGGACAAAATAACTCTTATGGGAGAAAACTTTCGGTAATCGTTGCAGGGTTAGTGGTTTGGGGAAAGCTTGAGATTTTAATCGTTTGTGTGCTCAGGTGTATGAGATTTAACACAAAACAAAAACTTACCTATGACAACGATGTTGGCACACAAGCACCATAGAATATATTTTGTAAGCATTATGGCCACACTCAATGTCAAATAGTGAAGATCTGAGTATTTTCAAATTGAACGCCTTGTTCGTTTTACCAGTTAAGTATAGCTTTGAAATGAAAAAAAAAACTAAGTGAATTAATAGTTGAAAGTTTTACTTAAGATGGTAGTTCAAGTTTATTATTGGGACCTCTTAATTTGGTATTCAAACTTTTTTTGGCGACAAATGTTTAAAAAAATATATAACATAAACGTGTACACCTAGTGGCAAAGAGATTCCACCATGGTAATATTTTTAACACTAAATACACGTATCATTATTAGTATTTCAAAAAATGCCATACCATGAAAGCCACTACAACAAAAGTGTAGTTATTAACTATGTTCATTAGAGCTTTTCATTTTTGTCCGTATTTCCTTTTACCTGTTTTTGTTAGATGACTAAATAATAATAGTATATTTGCATTTGTAAGGTACCCACAACTGTTTTCATTATTCTGAAATTGATATTAAATTATGATTTGCTGAAGCACTAAATATTTATACCACACCAATATCATGTAATATTAAAAGTCAAGGCCCTTTTCTTAATACATATTTATGAGATTTAAAATGAATTGACGTAGATTATTCAAATCGAACCTATAGAAAACATGCAAAAATATTGCTAAAATTTTTGCCTACGCCATCAATACCAAATTGATGGTTTGTGAGATAAGAAAGTCTAAAATATTTAGAGCTGTGGTTCTTTCGTAAAAGTTTCCAGATCCAATCATAATTCTAATATCTCTGAATGCCTTGAGCCTCTTTCTACAATCTTTGATAAATCTGTGTGAGACCATTTGTCCTGTAGTATCAGTGTCCTTGATAATGTTTCTGGCTAACACTTGGAGTATTGCCTTGCTAATTGTATTCACTCGACCTGGAAAATAATACCCAATTGCCATTACGACATACATGCTGAGGTTATGTAGCCACTACTCAAGATCCCAGTAAATGATGTAGTAGCACGAAGTTTCTCTACAAGCAAAACTGAACCAAGAGATATGCTCAGTGACATGATGATAATTTTGAATGGCAAGGCAAGTCCTGTTTGAAAACAGTCATTTATCAGACCCGAGTAAAGCTGTAGTTCCTGATAGGATGTTGTCCACTTTAAGTAGTTCTGTGAGAAATCCTTTTGAATATCTGTTTTTACATTTTTTGCCATCACACATAGCGCAACGTACGATGAATATGTACCGTCGTAAATCTCTAAACTTCCAATCGATGTTATCATAGAGAAATTCCAAATTTCAAAAACAATGACCACAATTTTCACAAAAAATGCTAACTTGGAGGAGTATTGATGAAGCCAAGATATTTTTGAAATTGGGTCATTATTTGAAAGAATTATCATTCCGGCGTAGAAAGAAGTAACACCAATGCATATTATTGGTACGCTAAACATTAGTAATTTTAATATACGTGACTGCTGGACTACTTTAATTTGAAAGAGAGCGTTTACAACACTGACGACATATGTGAATTGTTTACGGGTAAATGAAATGACTAGGTATCCACAACATGCTATCATTAACCAAAAGCTGAGTTGCACAATTTGATCTCCGGTAGTTTGTAAACCGTCTTGATAAATGTTCCATATGTGCAAAATTCCTTGTAAGGATCGTACAAAAACGTGAATTGTCTCTGCAAGCCTAAGGTTTGAGATTGACTTAGATTTTATTTTGACGATTTGATTTGACTCTGAGGCAGGAATAAAAGGACTAAACTTTTTATGCAATATTGCACCAAGCTTAACCTGAAATTGGATTAAAAATCTAATATTTGAAATTGGGGACTTCGACATTGTAAAGTTAAAATAGTTATTACAACATAAGTTAACAACAAGTAAAATAGATGTTTTGTATTTGTTTTAAAATTCCTGAATAGTGTCTGAATGATAACTGATGGGTTAATATAAGAAATCTTAAGCACCTTTTCATCCTAAATGCTAAGAATACAATAAATTTATTAATTTATTCTCTATTCTTGTTCAGAAATGCGTAACTTTCCATTGCAATAAATACATTTAGGGTGTATAAATTGTTTTTGATTTTGAAATTGCTTTAATCACACCTTCAGGATTTTATAAATTCTACATGGAATGGGATGAAAATGCTGGTCGGCCATTTCAGTGCTTTCCATACTACTATGGTAATTTTTTTTGTGTACCCACTATGAGGCTTCGTTCACAATACAACACTAATCAAATCATAATTTGAGTTAATTGCAAGTCCTCTTTGCGCATCGTTCTTTGAATTAAA
Source organism: Willowsia nigromaculata (assembly GCA_034700605.1). Lineage (NCBI taxonomy): Eukaryota > Metazoa > Arthropoda > Collembola > Entomobryomorpha > Entomobryidae > Willowsia > Willowsia nigromaculata. The sequence continues at coordinate 8,839 of JAQIXX010003486.1, read as the reverse complement.
TTTGCATAAATGTTTTCAAAACCCTTCAAGTACATGGCACATTGCTAGTTAAAATCAGATAAACTTAGAGCCAATGCGTAGGAATATCAAACATGTAATTGAATAGTTTAAAATGTTGCAACAACACTGCATTTCAACCGACATTTTATTATTTAGAAGGCGTGTTTTCACTAGAATAACAATCGTTTACCCAGAGGTGTAGGCGGGTCTCAGTAAATACACATTTTTCACATGTTAGATCCATATGTACCTACTTGAGACAAAATGAATGCATATATTTTCGTAGTCTCAAGTGGTACATATGGATCTACCATGTGAAAAATGTGTATTTACAGAGACCGAGGTATAGCTCTGCGTTTACCCATTTCCTTTGAGACTGTACCTTTAACTGATTTATATAATTTAAAGTAATAATTGTAAACTAATCCCAACTTGAAGCTAAAATTTGGCTTTTATACTTCTCATAAATTAAAAAACCTTGTCAATTTTATTTTTATTTAAATATACTATCATCGTGTTTTTATTCGTTAATGAAATGGCTCAAGTCCTACTTTTTAGAAGCATGTATTTTATATGGGGAGCAGAATGCTTCGGTATACAATGGGGCTGTCCACACATCACATGTTTGACTTTGTAGAACGTCATATTCATACCATATGATGCTGAGTATGTTGTTATTGTAGTGCCTGGAACGAACGAATGACCGCAAGAAAAAGCAGGATTTGGGCGATTTCATTAACGAATGAAAGCATCATAACAGTACCTAGTCGTTTTTAAATTAATTGATTTGAAGCCCTCCTTTAAAGCTTTTATATGTGATATTGAAACTACAGTCGCGTAAACATCTAAACAATATTTAAGACACCTATGCCAATAATTAAATTAAAAGCATAAATTATCTGTTTTCCTAAAGTAATCTGTTTAAAATTTACAATTCCTTTTAGCGAAATTGAATGTCAAGTTCTTAGAAAACGAACGAACTTTTCTTGTAATTCAAAATAATTCAAAATAGGATGTCCATCCCGACGGGGATAAGGTGGGGCAAAATTGGGGCTGTGTGTGAGGTGCCATTGTTCAATAATTCAGTTGCTACTTGGTTTCCTCTTTGCGACTTTCTTTATGTGGCAGAGTGTATTTTCAAAGTATAAACTCTTAATAAAAAAAAGAATAACATAACCAGTTGTTGTTGTTCCGAATAGCTTATGAAACCCAAAATTAAACATCCTCCAAGGGAAATCAAATAATATCAATTTGTGAACACGTGGTATATTTCTTTAAGCAAAAAAGTTTTAAGAATTACCTAATAATTATACTGTTTTTCCTTTTTCATGCGTTGTGATACTTGTGATAATATTTTGGAATGTGAGCCCTATATCAATTTAAATCTTCCTATCAACTAAAGCTTAACTATTTGAGAAAATATAAAATCGACGAATTCAGACTGCTCATATATGACAAATTTTTCCACTGTATTGGCTACGAAAAGTGTATTCAGAAGCACAAACGTTTTATCAACAAAAAAGCATGCACCAAAAGGGAGACAAGAAATAATTATGATAAACTTTTCTCAACTATTTTCTGATAAGAATCACTCCATAATGATAGGGGCACTCGGCTTAATGTTTCTTTAAAATAAAAAAAAGCTTTACATTAACTAGTCGGGTGTAAGCCCGTTACAACTTCTAACCTTAAACTAATACGCGACAATTTTTCGTCCCACGACCGCTTTTGACCTGTTTAGTCGTCCCGTGGTTATTCCTCTCCCCATTCCCATGTAACAATACTTCGTCACCCGAGTCACTTGTAATAATTTTTAGTCCCCCCAGTGCCCTGTGACCAGTTTTCGTCAACCAAGTTCATTGTGGTCATTTCTCGGAACCCCCTCCCAGCATGATTTTTGACCTTTACCTCACATTCATTTGACTACATAATTCTGAAAGCCCTTTTATGCTGTGTTGAAGCATGCTAATCCCCATTAAAAAGCATTGAAAATGCGAACCCGTCCTGACGTTGACTTATTAACGCCAATTTAAATAGAGAAGACCCCCTTGACCTAAAGTATGCTTGCGCCAAATTTGAGATCAATGGGTCAAAGAGCGCGGGAGTTATCGTGCCTGCAGAGAGGCAGACAGACAAACATAAAGGAAACAGAAACTACTTAACAGTATAAATTCTTTCAGTACTTAAAAAGCTATCAATTATAACTTTTGCGTATTTATTAGATGACAATCGCTCCCTTACGCGTGGGATAAATTATCAAATAAACGTTGTCTCTTGGGAACTTGGAAACGCAAATGTTAAATGCCTGTTTGATTAAAAACTGGAATTACATTTTAATAAACAGACAAACAGATATGCAGAGAGCTTATTTGCCTAGAACATGTTCTGTTAGTGGTTGCTTTAAATATGAATGAGTTTTTTAGCCTTATATTCAATATTATTTGAGGAAGACGTAAACTTATTGTCATATAAAAAGTTCACATATCTCCAGAAATGTCGTATTCTAGGAATGCAAAATATTTTATTCTTAGCATAATCCTTGCTTCAATAAATTCTCAAAACCTGAGGATTCGAAAGCCTTTATTCGGAATTTCTGCAAATCATGAAGATAAAATGATATCTGAGAACTTGCCCCAATTTTTGAACTCCTTTTCTGACTGCCTAACTATAGTTATCAATTTTGAGGGACAAGATTTGAATTACGAGTTACTCAAAGAACCAGTTTTACTTTTGAGATACCACTCTCACCCATTATTAATGTGGTGGATTTTGACTCCATTCGAGGTTGACATTGAAAATCAAACAGCATTTAGGAAGTACACCAATCAGCCATTTTCAGTTAACACCTTGTACCACACTCTCCAAAGTCACTTTGTGATCGCTACGAAAAACTTAAATTGCGAAGCAAAAATCCACCTACACCCTCCTCCTGAATCACAAATGCCTAGAATGTATTGGAGTAACCAATATGCCAAATATATCAAAGATCCAAGTCTTCTGCACGTCGCGGCACACGATAATCTTTACTCTTGGAAAAAACAGTGGTTTAGTGCAACAACTAAATATTTTCTGTTGGTATACCATGAATCTCAGAAGACTAAAAATATACCTTTTATATGGGCAGCATCCACAAAACCTGCGTCTGATCATTCTCAGCTTTTGCCTAATTTGTTAATTTGGGAGACATTTAAAAATCGTTTATATATTGTATGCAGTTACTGCGACAGATGTAATCCAGATTTTCACATTGAGGTTCGTATTATTCCAAAAAGTAAATCTGAATTAAGCCATGTAATTAGTTGGACATATGGGGATCCTCCCCATTTTACTGGCCTTGTTGCGAGTGGCTATTCAAAGTTTTTCTTAAAGTTGTTGTTTTATCGCCAGTTAAAAAGTCTCCTAAAAGAAATTGCTGTACATGAGCTAAAAACGTTTCCATATATGCAGCGCATTGTAGATTTTCACTTATTTGCAATACTAGTTCCAGAAAACTCAACCTTTGAGATTTCAAGTTCTTTCTCAGAACAGATCTACAAAAGAAGAATGATAAAAGTTAATGGTTGCCCTCACAAAGGCGATATTTTGTACGATGCCGCCTCAATCCCAGGATTTAGCAGAGCTACAAATCCAAATTTAGCTAAGTTTCCAGAAATAAGCTTGGCAACTGCAAAATCTCGAATGAAATTTGTAAGTTGTCATCGTGAAGATATTGGATGGATTCATAATTTATTAGAGCTAGCATTTGCATTTGATGCATACACATGGGTAGTTTTAGTTGCTTTTTTAAGCATGCTATCTCTTGGAATTTCATTTATTAGTGGTACTATTTCAAAACCATCAAATAAGTCATATAAATTAGATGTGGTAAACGTATGCCTACAATTATGCGGAGCATTGTTAGACCAGAGTAATAAGTTGTTACAAATAAACTCGGCGAAAAGAAACAATGCAAATTGTTGGGCACTAGCTTTTGTACCGTTAATGTTTTCTGTGCTAAGCAGTGAATATAAAGGTGATACCATCACTAAGCTAACTATAGCTCCAGCCTTGGTCCCTTTTGATACATTTGAATCTCTTGTTAAAAATAAGTTTGAAATTTATATACTTCCTTACTCATTTGGGGATGGAAAATCGACCAATCTACCCAATGATGCAAATAACGGACGTAAATATCGCCAGAGAAATAACCACGAAGCCTTTCCTGTTGTTTCTCAATTGTGGCTTGAAATTAATCTTAAGCAATTTCAAATGCATAGTCTTAAGCAAATGTTTGCGACAGAATCTTCAAAAGTGATGTATTATCTTAATAATTCGAAAATATTTCCGTCATGGTCATCTATGGATAATGTGAATAATGAGGAAAGCACGTTGAAAGAATTTGTGTACCCCCATTTGAAAAAGTGTACTCGTTCCGCAGTGATACTTTATGAAAATACTGCATTAGATGCTCACAAACATTTCATGAATTTGGGAGCTCCTGTATTTCTTGGGAAAGATGTGATCTATGAGAATTATAAGGGATATCGTATGATTGGATATTTCACTGCAAGTGTGATTCAAAGGATGAAAAATGTAGGACAAAGTGGTATCCTTGAGTGGTGGCGGGCTTACCTAAACAATTTGGTTGTGTCAATGACATATTCAAAGTCATTCAAACATGAAGGTGATCAAAATAAATATTTGGATAGCTCAATGCATCTGGGAAATCATATGATCATTTTGGGAATGATTCCATGTATTGGTTTGGTGTTGTCAGTATTAGTATTTGTTTTTTGCGAGAATGGATTGAGTTTCCGTATTCTGTGTAGAAACGGAGCAGTTGCAATTTGTGGCTGTATTAATCCTAAAAATGATTTGGGGGTTATGAAATCAACCAATGTTTATCGTTTTGTGGAGTAAAAATTTGTTCACTTGTTCTTTATGCTCAGGCCTAACCACTCAAATTTCAAACCCTCTTCAAATTCTAGTATTTCATGTAGCCCAGTTAGTAATGGTTTGTACTAAACATTAACCACTTCAAGTATTATAAAACAATGATTTTTCCCGCTTTTCTTGTTTAATACCTCGTTCATTTAAGGTATAGACATCTGAAACCTGTTATCGGTAACACTGTAAATATAATGCATGGATAATTCAATAAAAAAATTTTAATGTGTTAATAATCTGAAAAAAATCTGTTTTACCGGATAGTACATGATAGAAATGTACATTAAATACGTTTTTATATCATGCTAAATGATTTGTTTGAGTCAGTTAATATTTCCAAAAAATGCAAAAAAATACCTGGAGTTAAACTTTGGAAATCTAAAGTTCATGGTTTATTTAGCTTTTCGGATTTAATAACTTTATTTTAGTTGGGCTGGTAAATTTTGGGATGGGTTTTCGAGATCTCACAGTAACAATTGCTTAAATTGTTTTCAATAGTTGTAGGGAAATTAACTATAAAATATTTATTTACAGTTAATGACAATTGGAAAGAACTTATAATTCTTTTAATACAAGTTTACCGTTTTAAAGTATTTAGTAGGATTCAGAAGCAACTTAAAAGCTTTAATTATATTTGACAATTGGAAACTTGGAGTTGTCCGTAATATTAGGTTAACAGATCGTATTAAGTTTGAAGGTAATTACTACAAAAGCAGTAAAGTATCATCTTCGCTATGAAAATCTACTATGCACAATTTTTAAAGATCTTATCGAATAATAGTTACTGGATAATGGATGGCTCTAATAACAATGATATCGTAGTACAAATGAAAATAGTGTGGACCATGTAATGAAACCTTGTATTGAAATTGGAATAAAAAGTACCAACCCTTTTTCATTTACGAAAGTTTCATCAAAATGTATCAGCTAAACATCTGAAAAATAGTGGCGCATGTTGATATTCTTGGTTGTTAGTCTTATGAAAGTGTGAATGTTAGATAAGTATCGAAGTATGTAGGTTTCTTGTTCATGCTTAACTTTAAATTGACCAGCAATTAATTAACCGGCAATTAATCCAAATAATTTGTTTATAAAAGTTTACAAAATTTTGAGTAACTTGAAGATCTTTATCAATGAAGTATAACGAAACTTTAGGTTAAATATTTAGAAATATTTCAAATTGCTAGGCACGCTTATAAGTTTGTGGATTAAGGCTAAATCATAAATTTAATATTAAATGGAATGGAACCGCAATTATCACAAACGCTATGATATTTTACCCGATTTTAAGTAAAACATGAAAGGAAAAATTATGCCAATTCAAAAATTAGTGTACCAATGGACACTTTGGGCAATTATATGAGGAAAATTGTACATCGTTCTCGCATTCTACTTGTCATTCTATTTGAATTCCACATTTTTTACATTTAGTACATTTATTGTTCGTTAGAGCATAAAAAGATTTTAGAAATGTTTCAACTTTTTAAACAATGCGTAACTTTGCTTCTTGTTTACTCATTAATAGTTTCACCGATCGGTCCAACCACAAGTAATTCCAGCTTCATGCAAACAATTTCCGAACCAGGATTTTCTAAAGTATACGAGAACTTGCCCAAAGTTTTAAACTCCTTTTCTGGCTGTGTGATTGAAACCATCAATTTTCATGGGCTTGATTTCGAAGGCTCTATACTGGTAGAACCAATCTTGCTGATGAGATTTTACTCCAACCCATTGTCTTTATGGTGGTTTCTGATTCCATACGAGGTTGACCAAAGGAATAAAACAGCAGTCAAATATTTTTTGAGCAAGCCAGTTACCAAAAATACTTTGTATCATACCATGAAACATTCTTTTGTCATTTCAAGCAAAAACTTGATTTGTGAAGCAAAAATTCATCTCTATCCACCATCCGAATTCTCAGCCCCTTATATGTACTGGGGCAACGCATATGGCAAATACATGAAAGATCCCTTTCTTTTAGAAGTAACCTCCAATTATGACAAATACAAGTGGAAGCTGTTCAGTTTGACGACAACCACCAAATACTACCTGCTTATTCATTACACTTCAAATTATGATTCCAATATATTACGGGACTGGGAGGCATCCGCAAGATTTCTTAATGGAATTCCAGAATTGTCACCAGTGTTGTTAGTATGGGAAACTCTGGAGAATCAGTTTTTCGTAGTTTGCGATTATTGTGACGTCTGTAATCCATATGCTTACATTGCGTTACCCGAACTACCAACATCACAATTTCAACTATTGCAATTTCAAAGTTTGAGAAGTGGCCTTCCACCCTTCTTTACAAGTTTAGTCCCCGGCTCTTACGATGCATTCTTGTTACATAATTGGCATTATCGTTGGATGAAAAATACGCTTTCAGAAGCTACTGCAGTTAGTCGCACAAATTTTGTAATTTCACAAACTGTTATAGACTTTCACATATTTTCAGTGCTAATACCGGACAATGCTACATTAGAGATAGCAAGTGTATTATCCAGCGATGAGACTAAAAAATGGAGAGCTATTAAACTGAACGGTTGTCCAGGGGATGGAAGTGTTTGGTATACTGCACCAACGCGTCCTGGTTTCTTAAGACATACACATCCCAACTTGGCAACATTTCCAGAGTTAAGTTTAGCCACGAGAAAGAAATCCCTATTGTTTGTAAGTTGTCATCGTGAGGAAATTGGGTGGATCCATAGTCTTAAAAATTTAGCATTGTCTTTAGATATCTACACTTGGGTTGCACTATTTATGGTCGTATGCATAGTGTCCATTGGAATTCCATTAGCCAACAAGGTCGAAATTCGTGCATCGAGAACAAAATATAAATCCACAAATTCTAACAAATTTAAAGCACCTGATGTAATTTTACAATTATATGCCATATTACTAGATCAGAGTGTGTCCATTTGGTATAGAAAAAGAAACGATGCAATTTTGTTCGCATTGTTTTTTGTGCCTTTGATGTTTTCTGTGCTAAGCAATGAATACAAAGGTGAAACAATTACAAAGCTGACTGTAGCCCCTTCATTAGTATCTTTCGATACTTTTGACTCTCTGGTTAAGAATAAATTTGATATTTACACATTACCTTATATTCTTGGTGCCTCGGATAGGGTGAATATTCCCAAAGATGCAATTTCTAGTCGGGACTATAAGCAGACAAATGAGCATGAAGCGTTTCCTGTAGTCTCTGAATTATGGCTAGATCTTAATCTTAAGAATTTGAATTGGCAAAGTTTAAATGAGATGATTCTACATGAGGTTTCAAGAGTAGCTTATTATCTAAAAAATTCGAAAATATTTCCATCATGGCCATCCACAGAATTTGGAGGCAGTCATGAGTCACTCTTGAAGCAGTTGGTATTCCCACACATGGAAAAATGTTTTCACTCTGCTACAATACTTCATGATATTACTGCAGTTAAAACATTTTGTTAAAAAAGGGGCACCTGTATTTTTAGGCAATGATGTTATCTCTGAAAACTACAAAGGATATACATTAAAAGGTATGTTCCCTGAAAGTTTGGTTTTGAGAATGAAAACCTTGGGACAATCTGGGATCGTGAGGTGGTGGAATAGTTTTTTGAATGGTTTAGCTATTCAACGAGCTCATTTAAAACAGGGAGACAGCAAATATGGAGATACAACTCAAAATGAGAAAGCTTTCAAGCAACCGGGGAATAACATGATTGTCATTGGGCTAATTCCATGTGTGGGTCTATTATTGTCTCTTGTAATTTTTGTGGTCTGTGAAAATGGACTAAACTTTCGATTTGTTTGTAGAAATAGGAGAATTGCATTTTGTGGGTTCGTTGAACGTAACAATCAGTTAGAATTCAGACGTCGGCTGCTATATCCCAGGACGTCGTCTGCGACGTCCTGCGAGGACGTTGGATCTGAC
>JAQIXX010003485.1:0-19494 GCA_034700605.1 Willowsia nigromaculata | reverse complement strand
ACTCAGGATGGTCTAATTAGTTAGTGTGCAAAATTTTAAGCCATTCGGGAGTCATCAAAAATAGACCCTTACCTTGTGAGTTGAAAGGTATCCGTATCATTAGGATGATGCCGCACAGGAATACAGCGCCACAATTTTGAATCGATCATAAATTTTTGGTATTCTAAACCATTAAATTAACCTTGTTGAGCTTTTTTCCGCTATTCTAAAACAGTCCCCAATCGCCCCACAAAATAAATTAGTTGAGTTATACCACTTAAAAATAGGCCCAGCAAATTAGAAAAACATTTTTTGAAATTTGTGATGTAACATTATTGTTAAGAGATTTAGGTATTTATTTAAAACTATTCAAATCTAAGGAAAACAATTAAAGATTTTTAAGCATTTTTTATTGTAGACGTGAACTTAAAACTTTCTGGAATTGATATGAAACGATCTACAAAATACATACATGTCTTCTTATGACTCGAGTGGATACGATTTTTGATGAGTCAAAAATGAGTCAACTTTCTTTAACAAATCGGATGTGACTCAGCTCATGAGCATCAAACTTGTTAACGTCCGACCACTAAAAAGAGTCATTGTTGGTCAACGTCCGGGATAAAACTATATAAGCAAGTGAAAAGTTGGAACATTTCTAAAACGATTAATTGAACTCCAGATAAATTTTATTACACAAATCTTTTAAACTTATAAGTTTAACCATAAAGTGTCGGTCAAAGCAAAATTTTCATAAACATATTACAAGAAGAAAGTGTTGCGCCCATTAAAAAGCTATAAATTATCAGTGTACAAACTTTACACATTTTTTACGTAGATTTATCATATTCTTAAAGAATTTGCAATGCATTCAAGCAAATTAAAACGCGTTTGTTGTAAAATATCATGTATTCTTTTGTTTGCATTTATAAAAATTGGCTCCACGAGTTGTCAAAATATTCCTCAAATTAGGCTTGAGCCTAACAAAAACGAAAATGAATTTGAGCAAACATTGGTCGGAGGAAAAGTCGCATTTTATCCTAAAAGATCTATCTACTCCCATAACTTTTTTGTTTGCTCGGCATCATATCCCATACAATGGAATATGAAAGGTGTGGCGCATTCAGTTGAAGCGTATTCATATAATTACTCCTACATTGAAATTCAAGTGAATGTGTACAAAGGAGAAGTACTGTCGGCTGCTCTGGCTTGCGAAATGATTGAAGACCCAAATATTCGTACGGAAGTATTTATTTTCGATTTCGGAACCCGCCAGGAGCATCTTATCACACCCAAACAGTCTGTCGTAATTAATTCTAAATTAATTCCCTGTGCTACATCAAATCCTGTGGATGAAGTGAAGCTTTTTATATTCAAAGTGAGTGTAAGTATTGTTATATTTTTGTCAAAACCAAGACTTTTCTTGAGCATGTATATAATACTGCAAATATTGTCATCTTTTAGGGAAACAGAAAATTTCAAGTAAAAGACTCCATCTCATATCATCCTGTCACAGGATTTCAATCCGATAAACAATTCGAAGGAAAATATTTGTGTAAACAAAACGAATCATCTGTGCAAATAACTGCGATATCAACCTTTAAAGGAAGCAACCAGCCATTAGAAGACATATCAGAGGTTTTGGCTTGGTCAGATCAGGAAATTGTGTTAAAATGTCCTTCGTCAATCAGACATCCCACTCAAGTCGTCTTCAATGAGTCTGTATCTCAATTTAGATCGGCATCTTTGGAAGATTCCTTCGAAAAGATCCGTGGTAACGACATACATAACCCTTACAAAGAATGGAAATTAATTGAAAAAACTAACATTTTCAAAATAAGAAGCACTACCGAAGGAAAGCATACTATTACAACAATATCTGTAAATATGACTGAAGAGATTACCCATATAAAAGGAAGTGCAATTTGTATATCAACCTCAAAATCCTACCAAAACATGCGTGTTCTCAAAAGATGGAACTTCAAATTTATCAGATCACCAAGAATCGATATAACTATGGAAAACGAGATATGGGTGTACTGGCCTCCTTTTTCAACCTATAGTGACCATCAAATTGACGACTGTGATTTTAAAGTTTTTCAATGCACTAACGTATCTGAGTGTGCTTTTATTAAGTCTCATATTTCAAAGGAAATTGGGGACGTCAAGTATAACACTTGCAATTTCAAAATGCGATCTAATACTTGCGGAGATATACATGTGGTAAAACCTGTTGGACTGGCAGTTTTCTCAGTAGGAGGATTAACAAAAACACTTGAGTACATGGTTGCTTTAGATCAAAAAATTTGTAAGTTATAATCCATAAAAATTTTGTTATCTATGGAATAGAATACATTTTATTTAAAACAGTTGCATTCTCAATAGATAAAAGTTGGAAAGAAATCCCACAGGGAAAATTGGTTCAAATTGACAGCAAGACTGAGACCTTTTATACAGACAAAGATGCTTACTTCACCTGCAAATACTTAAGAACTCTTTTCCCGGGTGATGCTATTTTTGATGTGGAATTTGAAAATGGAACTCGGCAGAGTGTAAGCAAATTAAATGCTCGAGCTGAAGATCGATTCGGAGGTGTGTCGTTCTTTTTCATTCTAAATTGGTTTTGGGAACTTAACATCAAGTTACCAATGGGTGCCGTTTCGGTACACTGTTCCTTTTCATGGTGGAATTCCTCTAAAACTGTTGAGTCCACCACGCATCACTTCCATACAAGAAGTTAGTAAATTCTTTACCTCTTCCTTAATAACTTTTGATTATGATTTTTACTTAATTTTGCTAAAAAAAATAATTCATGTTGCAACTTCAAATTCCATTTCAGAGCCAATAAAGCCTAAGCTAGTTGGTGATGGCAATGAAAATAAAACATTTTACTTTGGTGAAACAAACCGGCGACTATCTTGTGAGGTTAATGGAGACCCGCAGCCAGTTTACACTTGGTATAATAGTGGGAAAATTGCGTCACGCGTATTTCCAGGGTTAAAGACTAGTGTTGACTCGTATGGGATAGGAAGCCTAGACTTCCCTAAAATTCTTTCACCCAACGGAAAAAAAACATTTTTTTATTTTTATTTAAAAACATTCGAGATCATCGTTTATTGATTTAATTAATTTTAACCAAGAAATTGCCAGACCGGTTATGTATGAATCTACCAATCAACAAGAAGTAACGACTTTGGACCTCATTTCATTCTCTGCTCAAATAGCAAAAGGAATGGAATATTTGGCGTATAAATCGGTATTTTTCTGCTCTTCGAAATTTATTAGAACATTTCTTACCTAGATTAATTACCTGAGTCTATGTATATGTTAAAGGTTATTCACGCTGATCTCGCCACAAGAAATGTGCTTTTGACAATCGAAAAAGTTGTTAAAATTTCGGACTTCGGCTTAAACAAGCGACTGTATGGAAATGCAAACTATGTCAAGAAAACAAAGGTTAATCCACTTTAGACTTAGTAAAATAACATAGGTGTAAGTACGCATAATATCCACAGCTTATTTCTAAAAATTTCAGACCCCGCTCCCTTGGCGTTGGATGGCTTTGGAGTGCCTTGAAACACTTACATTTTCAGTTCAATCTGATGTATGGGCATATGGCGTTACACTATATGAAATCTTTACCTTGGGTGGAGTTCCATTTGCCAACGAGCAATGGAGTATTGAATTTGTTCGCCGAGTAAAGGAAGGAATGCGAATGGGTCGACCAGAATTTAGTACCCCAGAAATGTAAGATATTTTTTTATTGTAGTGAAATCCTTTTGGATATTTCATGTTTCAAAAGTTTTTTGTAGATATCATAAGATTGTCAGTTGTTGGGAAAATAATCCGGATCTTCGTCCAGACTTTGAAAGCCTTCGTAAATATTTTGGGGATTTATATCAAAAGCACGCAAAATCAACTAGTAAAGAAACTTTGGATGACCAAGTGTCTGAAAACACCTCTATTTACGTGAAGGGTGATAATACAACAAGTAAAAATGAGTACACTGTGCTTCCTGCATAATTACATTATATATTTTTTGTGATTGAAGAAAAATTCCGACTTAAAAATAAATACTGGCACCAGAAATTAGAGAGAACAACTTAAACAAGCAATTCCGTGTTTATTTGGGGGCTGTCCAGGTGTTTCTGATATGACCGGGACTTCTATTTATATTTCTTGAGAAATAAATTTTAGTCTATTTTACATTACTATGCAGCATTCTCCACTATTGACCCACCGTCTGACACACAAACATGTATCACATGTGTCCAAAAAGGAGTTAAAACAAAGTTTCGAATAGCAAAAGTATGTGTTGGTGTTGAGTTTGTTATTCCTAGGAATAAAAAAGGAATTCCTAAATACACAAAAATTATATTTTTGCTCCGGGAAGATGTAAGTAGGTGGAATGACGTCGGGGCGAGTTGAGAATCACAATTTTCACTCCACCTCCCACTTACACTATCGCTCAGGTTCGATCACAGGACCACAAATGACTCAACGAATAGTTCGAAATGCACTGCTGAGTATCAGACACACAAAATGCTCGCAAAACACCACCACTCCAAAATGCACAAATTTTCTAGATAAACAGTTAGTTCTAGGATGCTTAGCTAATTCCAGATACACAGTCAATTACAGATGCACAGGTTATTACAGATGCACAGTCAATTACAGATGCACAGTTATATCTAGATGCACAGTTAATCTTGATGCACAGAATGACTGATGAGTAGAGTGGGTGACTTGCAGGAGGAAAAATTAACTTTATTTTTTATTCCTCACGTTGCCTATTCTACTCACAAAAAACACAAAAAACAAAACAATAATTTTGGGCTAACGCCCGAAAACTAAAGAGCAATTAAAGGTTCAAAATTAAATATTAATTGAAGGTCTCGTCCAAACTTTTTTTGCTTGTGTGTGTGGTGAAGAGCAGCTTGCAAGTGCCCAAAAAGTGTGTAGAGAAGATTGTGGATGAGGTGGTGAGCACACCGCTGGAAAATGTGGTTTGCTTGCTTCTCCAGCGCGCCAAATCAGGAGGCGATGTGAGAAGCTCCCCCATCCACCATAGAAATAGAACGGTTTTGCGACAGCTTGCATCTATAAGAAAATTTCACCTATAAAAAACAATGTAACATATCAACAATTGCTTTACCTTGCTTCAGATGAACAAGCAATTGTTGTAATAACTATTTCATCTGTTGTCTCTTTCACAGCTCAAGTGTGCAAATTCCTGAAACATTAATTCATATAAATGCCGAAATATTTTAATGACCAAACAAGCTATGCGAGTGGGAAGAAAGGTCAGATCTGGATTTGATAGCTTAATGATACATTATATATTCAATGAATGAATAAAATACAAAAACTGCAAGATATATAAACATTTCAAAAATAAGACCAATACTCTCTTCTAGAGTTTTAGTTTAGCAAAAATGGAAATCGCTATCAATTAGTTATGAAATAATTGATACCATAGTGATAACACATAAAAGATAGCTATGAGAAATATAAACATGACTTGACAGTTGTCACTACGACCAAACCTACCAGAGAGACTATAATTTGTTACAAAATTCAAATTCACAATTCCTAACATTTTTTTTCTGAAGTATGGCTCATAACACAAGATATTTTAGATTCTAAATGATGTGTACTGCTTTAATGAGGTGTTGTTTTTGATAATTGCGATTTGTCACCTGTGAAAGTAAATTTGGATTTCAAGAACTTGTTTTATGCATTCAATAATTAATACTAAAGTATTTTCTACTGGTCCAGTTTAAAAAAAATTTATGATAATTTATAATAGAAACATAACAATTTGTATATTTTTAATGCAATGCTCGATTACATTTCCAAATTATCGCCATCCACATCGAATACTTTTTGTTTTCTCTGATTATGTAGCATATCATATAATGTAAGCTTCATGTCTAAAGTAAGCGCACATAAAAGCATGCCAAACAAATCAACAGTGAGTTTCACACCAGAGCTTCAGAAGGATTTACCTCGTTGATCTTTTCACATTTGAGCTCAGTATAGAACTAGCTGCCACACTGGAGTGAGTTACGATTTGTGCTAGCTCTCATCAGCTTTTAGAGTAAAAACCTGTTTATGAAAGCATTTACTGGTAAAAATACTGTATCTTGAATGAAAGCGTGATCAGGGTAAAATGGATTAAAATTTAATGAAAAAATGAGGAAAGCGAGTTCTTGGGATGTTGTGAAAATCTTTGGAAAAAAGTAAAAATCAGTATGGTGCAAAATAAAGTGCAAACATTGGAGTTTTTGTGAAAAATTAGACATTGGTCCCTGATAAACCCTCGTTGGTCTATAGTGATTTACGTTAGAATGGATGTGAAATGAATGAAAATCAAGTTATTTCTAGTTACTACGAGATTATCAATAGTAGACTCAATGTTTGTGTACATTCTTCATAGAAAAACCTGCTTCTGAAACCTGAAATCAGAGGAGTTTCCCGTTTCCGAGAGACATCATCAAATCATGGTGCTCGTTTACAAATAGTATTTTAGGTAATAAGTGAGCCAGATTTGCCTTTTAAATACTGTCAAAATTCTTACATGCATTGTCTAAATATTTAACAAAATCCATACCACATTTATCCAAACGTTTATCTTGCCCCTTATTCATATTTTTCTGGTTTTTTACAGACTACTATTTACCTAGACCAGGCCTAGTGATGGATAAACGAGACACCTTGAATGTTGTGGAGTTTGCGGGGGCGACAATTTCACCCACAACCCAGATGTTATCATTCCTGGGCCGGAAAGCGACATTTAAGTATGGCGGCTGCTGAGACTGTGGGATCCGGCTTCTCCTCATCCGGGGAAAAAAATTGCTGGATCGCTACACTAATTGTTCAGGAAAAAGTGAAGGGGCATCCAGCGAAGTATAACCATTTGCAGTAAAGCCTCAACTAGTAATTCTGTGTGATTAGAGATGTATCTAAGATAGGGAGAAGCCTCCAAATCAAACGACCCGCTGTAATTTGAAGCTCTGTCCTGCTGAATGGATTGTGAGGGAGTGGTCAAGTTGTAGTGCTGGGAAGTGTGGTGGGGCCTACAAAACGAGACCGAAGATGAATGTAGAATGCGGGTTATCTAATAACCAGTTGTTATCACTGGACTGCTGGAAAATGGAGTGAACTCAGTGAGAAGTGCAGAAACGGAATGAGAAAAAGGATTTATCCAGTGTATAGAGTTGCATATATTTTGACATTAACTTTTAGTGAAACCATTATATCAAATGTTTAGTGCTGATTTCAAAGCTTAAATATCAGTTTTGGTAATTGTGATAAGATCTCTAGTGTTCAGATGAGTATAAGAATTACACCCTTAAAGTCCAAACGTCTCTGTCGACGCAAGTATTATCCGTCCGTGTTTTTAATTGTATAAATATTTTAATGATAAACACCTCAAGATCTAGCGTAATATTGATGTGGTTTTAAAATGAATAAACATAAATAATAAGCTTCAAATTTTATATTTATGAATCATCAAATATCTCACACTTTTTTATTCGTTTTTTCTCCTCAAAATTTGTAACCATTCATGGTCTCTTTATTTACTGCATTTCCTTCGGCATATTCGTCGGCTGTGTTTGTGTTCTTTTATCTTTTTTCTGAAGCTATGAAAACTGTAGTAGTATTGCTAGAATGCTGTACACATTTTACACTTTTATTTTTCCAGCCATAAATTTAAAAAAAGTTTTAAAATCCGTACTAATTTTCTCTATTGAAGGAAAAATCAGAGCGAGCTACAAGATTTCACATCTTATAGGTTTCTTATGAATATAGATGCATATACTAACAAGGGAAGGTCGCATAGTGCCCCCAAGTAGCAGTGAACAAATTAATAGTGAATAGAGATGGCTTGAGCTAGAGGTACCAATAAATTTTAAAACCGGATGCTCCGAATTTTAAAGAAGAACATTCAGGCCGGCGCATCATTAATTTATTTCTAAAACAAGACACAAAAATTCATGTTCTCATACTACCCCAACGCCCCTCCAACCTTCTTACACCTGACAACTTCTGGCAGTTTCTCTTGTGAGCTTTTTAAGAGCTGCATTTTGGAAAATAACATCATAACATATTCAGAATATGATCGATTTTTTCATCCTTCTTTTAAAAACAAAAAACGTTAAGACAAATATACCGAAAATCCTTTATGGTGCAGCTTAATTTACAATATTTGCTTAGTTCCATAGTTTAAATTGAGAAATGCCTTTTACGTACACAAATGCAGAATAACATAAAAGTATGCACTGTAGCTTTCCACGATAAAATTTTGCGTTGGCTAATCAAATGTATCGCGAAATGATTTTAAAAATGTATGTGATGTTATCAACGTTTTCTTGAGTTTAGCATTAACACAATATTTTAAAAGGATTCTAACTGTTTAAAAAATATTTCTAATATAAAGTTAAATAATTAAATGTAAATTTGATTAAGCAAGCTGATAATTTTACATGAACAAATAGTTGATCTTGTTTGTAAGCTTTTTGAAGATGAATCGATAATTGTAAAAGAGCATGTGTGAATTAAGGAAGTATTCAAACAGATAAAAACAAATAGATAAACCGAAGGGGAGTTATAAACGCCACGAAAAGGTAAACCTGAAAGGGTTAGTGAATTTTTAACTGACAAGGTGTAAAATGTACACCTAGTCACGATTTAATGTTATTTTTATTAGTTCTTCTCTGTTTATTTTATATTGAAAAGAAATTAATATTTCTGAAAAAGCATTAATGAAAGGATTATTAAGAAAAAGATGAAATTTGATGTTTCTGAAAAACTAGCCCGACAAGATTTTTCTGGGGCCCTTTGATGACGAAAGAAATTTGAGAAATTTTTCCGTTGATGACAATACTGCTGCCTCTGTTACCACTGACATATTTCCGATATGACCCTTCTCTTTGAACACCAACGCAGATTCATCATATTGTACATTTCGCTGCATCTCGAATATTTTATGCAGAAGCTTGCCATTTTTTGCGGGTTGGTTGCAAGATTTATGTTTTTCTCACTGGTGGTCTTGTCTCTTCCTTTCCATCAAATATGACCAACTTCACATGGTTCCTTTTCTTTGCAAAACACAGCTAGGCACTGAAAACAATATATATTTTCTGAGATTTAAGCTGGGATTTGCTGATTCTTAAAGAGGCTGTGTCTCCATCGTATCAGAACCTGGAATCCTGAGAGATTTCGGAGTGTAACATATTATATTTATCTCTTGTCTACTTTCAACAACGTCGTTGTCATCATTATAATATCAAAAGACAAAAGAACCTCAACAATTTATCATTTATACCGTCATCGTTACTAGGACGGTTTTCTAAAGAGTAGTGACCAGCACAAAAGACAAGGATAGAAATGGGACAACAATTACCATAAATACATATCAATGAAATAAAAATGACAAGAAAATCTAAAGAATATGACCACCACTTTTTATACTTTTGAACTAGTCATCTTGCAAAATACAACGGAATTGTCGTATCAAAATGCCCCATCTTTGTTTCGGTCTGTTTGTGCCACGAGGACGACCTGCATTTTTTAAATGGCAAATAGTTACTAGCTGTCATCACAATCAGTGCTTTCTGATCGCTGAACGCAAGGGTCTAAAATATAAAATTGATGGTGATCTTCACAGATTCGACAGCATCGAATTAGATGACAACATATTGAATGAAATCTGTGTTTGGGGTGGATGCGGATTCATGAATGAATATATGGGATTTGCATAATACGCACTTTATTTTCTCTAAATCGCGTATCTTATTCGATCCAAATGTTATGCACGCATCATTTCACCTTTACAAATGGCTAGGACAAATGTGAATTTCATGTCATAATGCGAGTCAATAAAAAGAAATACGTTAAATTTGCGTGCACAAACTTACCCCGTTCCATGGTCATTATCATGATCATTCAAAACATACGCCCATGTCATAGGGACATTGCCATTTTATCCAAGTTTCATTTTTATGCTCGCATTTAATCTGCAAAGAAATGTGAATTCCCTTCCGAGCTTTGAAAGTGCAATAGAAGGTGAGAGTGAACTTGCTTATGGAAAATTCTTCAGGATTTTAGTTTTTTTACTTGTATTGGCATCTTATGTCATTTTTTCCCTAAACTTGGTTCTTCTCCTTGAATGTAGGTTCCGTTTTAACAACTTTGATTTCTTCCTATTTTATGGGAGTAGTGAACGATATACTTATGTACCCAAATGAAAATCATAGACGATGACTGTAATACGGCAAGGTGGCATATTTTTTGTGATGATATTCGTTTCAAAACAATGTCAGTTTCCTGCCACACCATCTTATCCTCCTTGATTCTATAAACTACCCTGTATTTTTGATATGTAGTTTTGCACAATTTGGACACGAAAATTGAAAAGGAACGAAGTAAAACTTGGATTCTTGAAATTTGGCAGCAGTCCAGAAGGAAAAGTTGATTTCATTCAAAAGAGAATGAGTAGCGAGCGGACGGAAGGAATGAACTAAGCTGCTGAGTATGAGCAGCCAACGAAGTCAGAGTGAGATGAACTATCCTTCTTATTTTTGAGTCTCATTTAGAAAGAAAGCTGCATCAGAAATATTACATGTTTATACATCGCATAATAATGTTTTCTCACTTTGGCTAATATTATGATTCTTTATGGCTAAAAGTGCAGGAAAATGTAATGGTAAGCATATAAGGAATGAAATGAATGTACTTGTCTTTCATAATTTTTAGTGTGAAGTGCTGCCCTTGAACTTGATAATATGGGTGACCAAACAATAATCTTTTCTGTCATAATATGACTTTTGAAGAAAAATGGCAAGCTCCCTCCTTTAGCTATGAACACATTGCGTTTCTGTAAATGTATCCAGTTGGGGGTGACATCCAACTAGGAATATTAACATCGTTAAATGTGATTAAATGGTTTTATCATGCATTAATTGTCATGTAATTTATCTAAACATGCAGAGATAAGCAATGCAAAGTCAATATTTCCAAGTTTTCCAACAATAATAACGCACAAGGAGCAAGGTTAAAAGATAAAAGAGTGAAAACTTCAACATTTTTACCCTTTATTTATACTTTATTTAGCTCAGGTAACATGGATGTACCAGCAAATGCAGAAATTTTTAAACTTTCACTTATCGTTAGTTTCGCTGAGAGCTTCGCGAGAATGTATTAAAAGCT
Organism: Willowsia nigromaculata; assembly: GCA_034700605.1. Lineage (NCBI taxonomy): Eukaryota > Metazoa > Arthropoda > Collembola > Entomobryomorpha > Entomobryidae > Willowsia > Willowsia nigromaculata. Next base: position 8,301 of record JAQIXX010003485.1, on the reverse strand, counting down.
GGTTTTTTGTCTCTAAACCTTTTAAGCTTAATTGTTAGCCCATTAGAGATCACCAGAAGGAAATTAGATATTTCAGATTACTTTTAGTTGGGATGTGGTAATTAACGGGAATATCACAAAAACTAGGAAAAACATCATTGCTCCGCATAAAATGCCATGATTGCATACACAAGCACTCCGCACTGTCACTTTTAATATTGAATTAGTCAGTCTTGTGGTCAAACATGGACAAAACCTTTGCGTACACACTTTATGTACTTTTCCTTTTAACTTCTTTGGGGAACAATCTCTTAATTCGATGACAGTTGATTACATAATCTGATTTTGCATGCAACTATTCACGTGAAACACCTTGATAAAAAAAATTATGATTTATTCTTCAGACAATTTTTACTCGGTTTTCCTCTAGTTTTGCAAGTCCAGTGTTCCGTATTGTTTCAGAGATAGATACCGTAGTAGCTACAGTTCCAACGACACCATTTAGGTTTTGCATTCATACGCATTCTCTCATTTCCAAGTCATAAGGACATAGTCATATTATTTTTATGCAAACATTGAACTTGCGGAGGCATTTGCTTTACATACAGATTCACTGAAATGAGAAATGAAAGTGAAATGGGGATGATGATAGCAGTATTTCATTATGCCACATAAATTTTCTTCACCATTTCGTTTTTTTGCTATTAGCATCTTGATACATCCTTATTTTTGCAATCGCGTATGTTGGTTCCGTTTCAACAAACATTGCGCTTTAGTAAAATGGTTGGGAGGGCATAAGTTCCAGTACAGCAACGTGAATCATTATGAGCTTCCTGTTATATTTATCGAGTTGAAAATGATGGATGGTGACTGCAAAACGTCGTAGTCAAGTGGATGTATTTGATATTGGAAATAATGCGATAACATAAATTTGCATTCACTCATTTTGTTTATCCAATACGTTTTAAGATGTGATATATTCCTGTTAAGTATATTTGCTAGAGCGGCCATTAGGAATCTTCCTGTTTATGATTGATTAGAGCTCATTTAAACTATTATGTATATTTAATTTAAAAGTGGGTATGATTTAACTTTTATATTGATCATCATAAATTATTAAATTTGCGTTAAATTTACGTTAAGTTTCAAATTTCAAAAATATTATGTGAAAAAACATGCAGGATTTTTTCTATCTTGTGGTCTTGTTTCGGTATTTGTTTTCACCTTACATTTTGCATCTCATTACTTCAAGTAGTTTGCAAATATTAGTTTGTTCTTTACATGCCAGCAATTATAAGTCAGCTTTATAAGTGCTTTCAAAAGTTATATAAGAAAACATGCAATGAAAGTAATCTCCTAAGTCATGTTTCAATTTCTTATTTCTCATAAAAAACTTTGTTTTAAGGCTTTAAAGACACATTTATCGATATGAATATTTCAAAACCAGAAAGGGGATGATTTGTTGGCAAAGTTGTTGACATCTAACGATAATTGCAAGCTGCATGGGGAGAATTCAAACTAGAAGCTCAGTATTTCAAATACACTCAGCAGGTAAACCATTTTTAAAATGTGCAGAAAATTTCAAAAAAAGTAAATGCATAAAAGGTTAAACAACTTATTGTTGACAGTGATTTAAAAGAGGCGATTCATGTTGCTCAAGACCAAATTACATTAAGACGAAGCATTATCAAAAATTACATAACGAAATATATCGTTATTTGAATGCTGACTTAGACTCACTTTAATTTATCTCTCAATTAAAGATTTTATTGTCTAAATGCTACCCATTTTGCCTAGTATGGCTCAGAAGTATGAGGCAGTCAATTAAGAACTTACCTGCGTAATTGTCCTCCACCATTAACCCAAGCAATTATGAAAATAAAAACAAACAAATCTAAATTGCTTTTTTTGCAAATCCGGTTCCTGTTCTGGATTTAAGAACTTTGTTGTTTTTGCATCAACAAACTGTCGGATTGAAAGTCGTTTTTTTGACGTACAATCTGCTGCATTTGATAATCAAAGTTGTTCATTGATGAAATACAGATTTTTGCATGGTTTGCGCTCTTTTTTATCGCATGAAATATTGCATATAGCCCGAAATTACTACAATCACAATCACCATAAGTGCATCAGAAAATGAACTAGAAATTTTAACCACATGCATTTTTATGTAATAACCGGTATCAAATTTACTTAGCAGGACGGTAGTAAAATTGAATATTACATAATTTCTCCAATAATCGAGCCTCACCTTCTCCTCAGAGTGCCAAGAATTAATCGACCATAAATTTACAGCGGGGATCTAAAGGCGAGTAGTCAATGCGCTTATGTTCTTCAAGCGGAAGCATGCAATTTAACCCTTTAATTTTTAAAACAATGAACACAGTAGCAGGTTGAAATCACGTAGAGAGTCATCTCACCTTTTTGTTTGCTCTTCTCCTCTTTCATTGTTCTGTCGCATTTCCTACGCCAACTCCACTAACATCCAAAATATGTTATAGACTCAACAAAATTTACGACTCACGAAATACTTTTTAAAACACGCAGTCAAGGTGCATAGTTTCTATAATGAAGGACAATCAAAAGAAATGGTTTGTCTTTTGAGAATTTATGGGGTAACGCACACGTTCATAATTTGTTGTCGGCAAGTTTCAAACAAAGGGTTATAATAATATGTCGCATTTGCATCATATTCTTCTATATTGCCTTTTTTTAAGGAGTCATACTTTCCATTAGAGATTTTCAACCTATTTTCAAATACTTTATAAACTTGAAAGACAAACAAGGAATAATAATATTGAAAAATGCTGTTTACTCATCTTTTGTCAATTTATGAATTTTCTTTTATAAAGCCCAGTCACACCAAGTATCGGTTTAACATTCTGACCTGTCAATATTTCTGGAATGGGGATTTTGTTTTCTAGTGAAAGCTAGAAAGTCTAGCCAAATAAAAAACATGTGATGACCACAATCATAAGATATTCAAAGTATGGTAAGATGCCGATAACGATATTGTATTCTGGTCAGATGGAATAAAGTACTTTATTGTTTCACATTTTTGTGGTTCGTTTGAATCTCGTTGATGCCAATTTTTAAAGCTATTGCTATTCATTATGCTCGTGCTAATAATGTAAGGATGGAATATGGTAATAAATAAGAACAACCAATAAAGCTATAAATTTTACTGGTAGACGAGAATTAAATGCGTACATGGTATAATGCCAGCTTTGAATGTTTCATATTGCACCTTTTCTACAAACTTATTTGCTGTGGTCGGCGTCATGAAATGTATCGAGTATCGCATTTTCTATGCAGAAGTTAATAAGTTTCAAATATGATCGGTTTTGTGGAAAAGTCGAAAGCCATAAAGGAAGAAGTGGTTCATCTGTTATGCCAAATGCCAACCTTAACAATAAAAGTGACACCAGAGACAGGAGAAATAATATGAGGAGGTGGAACATGCGAAGAATGTTGTGGGACAGGTTTTTTTATTTGCTTTTCTACTTGACATTACGTTAGGAAATATAAAATTGTGTAAATTTATGAATATTGTATGAAAACACTGTGTCTACCTATAATAATCTGTAAGATTTTGCGGTGTATCCAGAAATTGCAAACAAAACGGTTCTCAAGTCTGGTTATGCGTCTTGAGAATGTCATCACCGCTCCTGTTTTTGATCTTGCCCTTGCGTATCCGGCATTCATAGACGGAACATTGTTCGTTCGATAGGGAACGATGGAAATGCCAACGACATTTCCTTCTCAGATCTCTTAAGACATTGCAAATCTTAGATTGGTCACGTGTCACACTGACAAACACAACGAATCATATGACGGGAAATGTCAGCAGCAGTCAGTGAGACACAGGTGAAAACTCTCAGAAGATAAGCGTGCAAAATCATGATGTCCAAAAATAGATCCATAGTCGGTTCACTGTAATAATTACTGGAAAGGCAGGAGTTTTTGCTTAAAATGATAGTGAAATGAACGAGCTGAAATATACTAGAGTATCGTGATAAACAATAATAATCATAAAGTTTCTTATAGTTACACACCAAGTACTAGGCAATTTGTACTATAATATTCATTCTAATTTTTTCAATGCGCCATTTACAGGGATGAACTAACGCAACCGATACCGTTATCAGATTTTGTTTATGTAGCTACGATTAAATACGACAGTTATACTTTTCATATCATGTAGATACTTACGATCAATTAAAATGAATTCCATAAATATGGGGAAAGTTCCATCTACAGTTAGCAATCATGATCATCATTAAACTACAGAACTACTCTATCTCAACGACATATGTTATTAATACCTTGTATATTGGAGTCATATAAAAACTTTTCATCCTTTCAGACTCTGTAACGGTTTGCCATGAATCAAGGTCATGATGGGATCTAAAATCAGAAACGTATGTCAGTCTTGAATAGTATGGGGTGGGGTGCAAATTTGTTTTTAGTACGACAGAAAACGGAAACTAGCCAAAATAAGTGTTATGACAGATTGCATGAAATATTATAAGGTATGCTTACATAAAACCTTAGACAAATTCAAGTAAATCTTTTTTGAATAGGCAAATTTAAAGTTAAGTGACCACCCCCCTACAAGTGTATTCTAATTGAATTAAAATGTGAAATGTCCGAAAAACATACTTCTTTCCTCTCATGAATAGAATTCTAAGGACTCAATCCTCAGATCAAATCTAAAATTTGTGAATTTTGAGCATAGGAGCTTACACTCATACAAAAGCTATGTATGTGACATGGGACGAATCGACACGCAATAATCCTAATTTCAATTATGTTTGTTATGAGACCATTTTTAGCTTGTAAAAATTTATAAGAAGAAGCATTTTTTTAAAGTTATTCTCTATAACTACTCAATATGCAAAGTGAACCATATAGCGTAGTAAGTCTTAAAAACTAACAAATAGAAAACAAAAATTATAATTTCCTAATGACCTAATTCATTTGTTTTTTGTCTTTTTGTCAAAAATCACATTTATGAATAAATAATTTCGTGTCCGGATATTGGCTAATTTATTTAGCTGTGATTTTCTCAACCTCTTCAAAGATTTGCATAAATGACCTTTGCTTCACAAAATTATTTAAATCGGGTAGATTATTTTATTGGTCATCCAGCCTTTGCAATATCTTTTAAAGCCAAGTATTCTTAGCCAATTTGACTTAAAGTTGCTATTAAAGAACTTTCACAGTCCTACCGTATGCGTAGGTTACGCTTATCCTTTTTACCTTTTAGGGTATTAAAATTCACTTCACACCATATACACTTATCATCAGAACAAATACGCTTCTATTCTTCTAATGACTTTTCACAACGCAACAAATCCATTCATGTGCAAAAAATCTTGTTTTCTTAATCTGAGTTGCACGACACGTGACTCCAAACTTTCGTCAATAAAAAATGAGCAAGTTTGAATATCAAACGATTATTGCTGTGCGTGTGCCAAACTGTCTGCCACATTTTCCCTTACAAGTAGGAAATGTGAATGTATCACGAAATTCTACAATTCTACCCTTTTCTCTCTCTCGTGAGGGAAAAGTTCCGCACATCGTAAACTATATCTACGGATCTCTCGTGCGTAGCAGAAACTTAATTTTCATCTTTTTGCTAGGCATTCCATTTCATTATGATTTCCTTCCTGCCAATGCGTTTATTGTTAAAATGTGCGTTAGAATTCTCATATTTTCTTCTTTAGAATGAACTCTAAAACTCTACCTGCTTTCCTATCGCAAACATGACTTAACATACACTCTGGAATCTGGGGTCATGATTATGATCCCACGTAAACAAGCCAGTGCTTCATGAGAAGATGTCACAATGGATATATAATATGTATCTAAAATAATCATGTTTGGATGTTTTTGGTATTGGGCTGGTTGTCAATGTCATTACACCCAATTAACCCGGAGTGATGAGGCAAAAACAACGTAGTGAATACTGCAAAGCGAGTAAGGTTCAAAGTAAAACACTTAATTATTTTTCAGTCAGTAGATTCGTTTTGTGAGATGGAAAAAAGTACCGGTGGGATAATAGAGAAAGCAATATAAAACGTACAAGTACTAAATGAACCAGATCTTCATTACAAATCGTTATGTATGTTTAGCATTGACTACCTACATGAAGGTTTGGTTGCAGATTTGTTCAGCTGGAAGCATGACAGAAATGATGGCGATGATGCACACAGAAAACTGCATTTTTGAGAATTTAAGAGTCTGTTGTTTATGTCCGCGAGTGAGAACATTTTTAATTGGATTAACGATGCACTCTTTAACATCACACGAGAACATGAGAGAATTGACTATAATCTGATATGAAATTGTGCTCGTAGAAACCACCAAATTATAGTCCAGTGTGCCTTACCGGTGATTAGCATGACGATGTCAGAAATTTGCTGGAAATCTTCCAGAATGAAGAGCACATCAAATTATATGGTGGATATACATGCAGAGTTAATGACGCTGCTTCAAAAAATAGATAGATTGCAAAAATAGTGAAATGAGTCATTCTGAGGGAAAAACATGTAAAAACCTATTAGCTTTTGGGTTGATGCAGATAAAATAAAAAGTTTGTTATAGTTTTTGAGATACTGGTAATCGTCTTGTAAAATGACTTGATTGATGAGATGGGCTTTTGTGGATTTTCCAGGAAATTGCTAACTATCATTACATTTTTATAAACAAATGGTTATTTGGTTTCACGTAATGGGTGGTATTGCTCCCTGAAAGTTTTGCTGAAAAAACCAAGGTAGCATAATCCACATATTAAAATTACAAACAAAAATGCATGTATAACTCTAGGACAAATGTTACCATATCCTGTCAAAGGTTCTGGAGTTTTTTCGTGATTAATATGTAATGTAATCGATTTTGGAAGATTTAACCTTCCATAAAAGCAAATATTATGATGATGGCAACTTACAATTATACACGTGTGACGGTGGATTGTTGGCTTTAGTACTCCGTTGACAATTCTCAAAAGCAATAATATCGCTTTTCATATTCATATGCATAACTTACTAAATATATCTGTCATCAAACCAAATCGGTCTTTAGGGCAATTAAATTGGTTCCGTCCAGACTGGAACATATTCGCCCATAAAATTGCAAATTAAAATAGTGACAGCTTTGGTAACCCGCTTCTTTAGCGGATGAGGAAGATGAAAGAAGGGCCAGATGAAATGTTTTGGGGCGGATTCGAAAATTTATGAGTTTCGTACAAAAAACTCATGTGTGATCTCTTCTCCGCTTGCAGAGATATAGAACTACAATGAAGACCGACTTACCGACTACATGTGCTTCTTGTTTGAGAGGAGTTATTGTGAGAATGAGTGTGGGAAATTGAATGAGTGATGAAGATCATAAAAGTAATGTTGACAGTTCCCAAAAAACTTTTGTAATAACAAAATATTTTATGAAGAGTCTTAATTTTTATGTATTTGTTCTTTATCACACTAATTTTAGCCTATTCTGAACAGCCCTATTTTAAGAATACAAATGAAACTAGAAGTGTACTACATGTTGATTCACTATAAGCTATTTGAGAAATTACAGAGAAATGTTTCCGCAAAAGTTGTGTTTGTGAAAAGTGAAACTTGGACAAACCTTTTTATATCAATTCGTACCCATTGTACTTACTGTGTTGACCACATCATGTTTGTAAAGCATGGTTATGAAAATTAATGAGAAAGTACGAATAACCAAAGTCTGAAGACAAATAATTGTAGTGACCACACGTGATTGAAATATGCATAATTTGGGAACGACTGTCCATGAAATTTTGGATAACTTTTTTGATGCGATACACTGCAAAAATAATTAATCATATGAAAATTACAATAATGTATAAAAATGATCTTTTGGTAACAACATTTCATCCTTAGACTCATGAAAGAAATTGTTCTACATATCCATTAGATTAGTAGGAATACAAAAGGAGTCAAATTCAGTCAACGAACCTATCAAACTAGGAAACTAGTTTCATATCAAGCTGTCAGTCTCAATTTATGAAAAAGGAAATGAAATGTTCATTCATTTTATTGTTTGGGAGGAGGTGGTCAGGCATATCAAATGTGAGATGCGAAAAAGTTCTGAATAATGGCGTGAAAAATTCAAATGGATTATGTAGAGCAAGCATGGTCATCATTAGATGATTTATTTATGTTTGCTATTTGCCACGTTACCGGCCCGTTCCCGGCGAAGCACTTACCCGGCAAGGGCCCGTTTCCCGGCGAAGCACTTTCCCGGCGAGATACTTTCCTGGCGAAGCATTTACCCGGCGGGTTTGTTTCC
>JAQIXX010003484.1:0-19499 GCA_034700605.1 Willowsia nigromaculata | reverse complement strand
TCATCAGGGAAGATGAAACAAGGTCATCAGACGGGAATCCTAATGGAGTGTTCCAAGGCTCATCTCAAAACTTGCTTAACGAGGCAGGCTTCGTTGGGAGGGAAGCAAATGGTGCCAGTGCATTGCGTGGAGTTATTCCTCTGGTGTCCTATTCCACCCCACCTGAGTTGCGCAGGCGGAGTCAAAGAGGACATGTGGCGATTCCGATTGACGACCTTGGAACTGACGAAGAGGATAAGCCAACTTTCTTGGAGAGATATCTCAATCTGATGTACTGTTGGTGCATAAGTCCCTTCAAGCCGGACAATAAAGATGGCTGGATATGGGGGCTGCACCAGTATATGGCATTCATTCAACTGGTAAGTTTGATTTTAAGGCTTTCTCTTTTAAGAAGCGGCATCCTTATGGCAATTAATTACAAAACATCCTATGACAAATGCAACTACATGCATCATAATCTAGAAAGCAAATTAAATATACAATTAGAAATTTGAGCCATTAAGTTGATACCCTAATTTCACATACTTGCAAAACCCGATTTCGTCTTTTGAAATTATTATGCATGCTCATCTAGAAAATGGGGAATTTTTAAGAACAGAATGCTTTTACACATACGCAGAGAACATTTGTAACTTTTATATGTGAATATTAGACAAGCAGGTTTATATCTATCAGAACTTTCATCCGTGCACTTATTAGTTTTAAGCTTTTCTGAGAACTCTCTTCTTCTCTAGCATCAAAGCATATCGCATGACAACTTTTACTCCGTTGCATAACAAAACATACAAACGCGTGATGGTAGAAAAGGGTATGCAAGAACAAAGGATATTATGCTATCATAACGTACTCTCTTTTCAAGTAGACTTTCTCACTTTCTCTTGGTAGGTAGTCATAGCAATGCACCGTTCAACTGTCTATATCCCCACGAATATTAAGTTTGTGAAAAGCTCATGTGTTTACAGGCATGCATATTATTATGAAACATCATTGCTTCATCACTACAAGTCTACACTACAAAACTGACAATATTTTTGAGAGTACGGAGTATTTAACTTAACCTCGATTCAATTATAACTATCGATTATTGATTGATAAAATTATTTTCACCTCCCTATTTAAAGCATTGAAGCGAAATTCTTTTCAGGCATTTTGTAATCATCTGGATTTAATTAGCTGTAAAATCACAAAAAAATACACGCAATTAACTCTGCGAGGTTATATACAAAATCCATTTTAAACTGGAATAATTGTTTTTTAAATAAAAGTTTATAAAATTTCTGTACACCGTTAAAAAATTGATTGATCTTCACGTGATAGTATTATGATGGAAAATACTAGTTGTTATAATGCTCAAATATGAATTGGGAAGACTAAGGTGTGACGTGTGACGCTTTTTGTTTGTTTTCATGTCACACATTTACTTTGTTCCATTTTATTTCGTTTCTTGTATGCTACCATAGCTGCGAGCTGCTCTTCTGTTAAAAAAATACTGGGTTATAATCGTGAGTACAGTTTAGTTTAAGTTGTACTGTTATGACTCATTTGCACTTCCAATACATCATTTACTACTACCGAGCAGCGAGTAACCCGAACACTTGGGAGTTAGAATTAAAACGTGCTTTAGATTGTACATATCCTGTCTTTCACATAATGCCTGTATTGTATACTTTTATGTACAAATTGACATTTTTCAAAAGAAACTATATGAATGGTACCAAAAATTTGGCTAGTTCTCCGAGCTGTGAAAATTCTCAAAGCTGAAGGTTATTTTTCCATGTTCAACAGCCTTACAGATTTTTAAGATTTAAACTCTACTCTACTGCACTTGTTAGTGCTGTTTACTCATGAAGATACATGGAATAGAAATCCTTACAGCAGTATTATGTTTAGCCGTTTTGCCTGACAAAAATTAAAACATATTGGTTGAGTTTAAAAAACCTTGCTTAATCTTTTTTTGCTTCAAAAACTGATTTTTCTGTAAGTCAAAATATTTACTTTTTTTCATTCTGAGAAAAAAGCAAAGGATTAGAGTAATGTTCTGATAAAAAGACATCGAAATTTTCAAAGTCCCAGAAAATAGGACAACGCAAAATATCAAAATTTTCAGGATAGCCAAAAAACGAAAATGAGATTTATTCTACTGTAGCGATATGCACGGTGAAGATAGATATATTAATTTTGTATATGAAATTTTAGCCCTAGCCACGCAGTTTATATCTATCTATCAGCCTTGATTTTTTAACCATTTAAAATTTCATTGATCTTCATGTGATAATATTTTGATGAGAAGTACTGGTTGTTGTGATGCGTCAATATGAATTGGGAAGACTCAGGTGGAACGTGTGTTTTATGTATTTTTTTTGTTTGTTTTCATGCCAGGCATTTCCTTTGTTCCATATTTTATTTCATTTCATGTAGGCTACCCAGCTGCTAGCTGGTGTTTTGAAAAAACGTCTGGGTTATAAGTTATGATCGTAAATACAAAAGTTGCACTGTTATGACTCATTCGCACTTCCAATGCATCATTTATTGCTGCCGAGCTACGAGTAATCTAAACAATTGTAGGTTAGAACTTGCTTGAGAAATTTCAAAAATTTCTTTGAGAACTTGGATTATTTAATACTCACAATCAGAGCGTGCGTACATTTATACAAAGTAATATGAAGCAATACTAGGTTAGCACTACAAGGCTACACTCCAAAATAGACAAATTCACTAATTTATTTGTTTGTAATTTGTACAAGTATATATTTGCTAAAGCCGATATACATAAATATATATCTACATTGTTTTTAGAATATTCTTATCGCTTATTTAAATTTTCATAGAAAAATTGAGAGTATGGGATTTCCAGACAGAAAATTGTTTGTTCCAAAACATATTACATATATACAACAACATGATTTAACAATAGACAAGCATATCATTGCTTTTTCTTATCACTCTCATTTGTAACACCAAAACACATGCCGATTCGCATAATTCCCAATGGAAGTTTTCCGTAGCAACTTTCACTCTGTTCCATTGCAAAGCAAAGTGAAGCATGGTTGTAGATCGTCATGCACAAACACAGGATATGTTATAACAACAAACTCTCTTTCCACGTGGTTTTTCTCTTGGTGATAAGGTAGTAATGCACCATTAGACAGTTCATTTTCTTACGTGTATTTGTTGTGTGAAATGCGCATGTATTTACAGGCATGCATACTTTCATGTAACAATATTATTTCAGCACTACATATCTTCATTCCAAAACTGACATAATTTTTGAGAGTATGGAGTATTTAACTTAACCTCCATTCAAGTGTAATTTTCGATCATGGATTGATTAAATTTGTTTTGACTTCCCCATTCAAAGCATTAAAGCTCATTTCTTTTCAAACATTTTGTATGCATCTGGATTTAATTAACTACAAAATCACAAAAAATACACCCAATTAATTGTGGTATGCTGGCCGTACCACAATTAATGGTCTAGGCTGTAACTGTGGTAGGTACAAAATCTATTTTAAACTGGAATATTTGTTTTTTGATAAAAGTTGTTCAAATTTCTGTATACCATTAAAAAATTCATTGGTTTGCACGCGATAGTATTTTGATGAGAAGTACTAGTTGTTATAGTGCGTAAATATGAACTGGAAAAGGTGTTACATGTGACGTACTTTGCTTTCATTTCAGGCATTTCCTTTGTTCCATATTTTATTTCATTTCATGTAGGCTACTAAAGCTGCGAGCAGGTGCTCGGAACAAAATTCTGGGTTATGATCGTGAGTATAAAAGTTGCACTGTTATGACTCATTCTCACTTCTGATGTATCACTTATTACTGCCAAGCTACAAGTAATCTACACAATTGTGGGTTGAAATTTCTTTGAGAAATTTCAAGTATTTTCAAATGCGTATTTTTAACACTTACGATTAGTATCTGCGTGCATTTATACCAAGAAATATGAAGCAATATTACTTTAGCTCTATAAGGTTACACTATAAAATAGACAAAAATTTCCAAATTTTTGTTTGTAGCTTGTACTAGTACAAATAATTTTTTCAAATATATACTTGCTAAACCGATTCTACGTTGTTTTTTATAATGTTCTCATCGCTCATTTAAATCTTCATGAAAAAATTTAAAATAAGAGATATAAAATAAGTTCTGGACAGAAAAATGTTCCTATAAATATTGCATATATACAGCAACATGATTAAAAAATGGACGAGCATATCCAAAAAAATCATTGCTTTTTCTTATCACTCTCATTTGTAACACCAAAACATATACCGATTCGCAATATTCCCATAGCAACTTTCACTCCATTCCATTGCAAAACAAAGTGAAGCATGGTTGTAGAGCTCATGCAACAACAAAGGATATGCTATCAGAACCAACTCTCTTTTCACGTGGATATTCTCTTGGTAGTAGATTAGTAATGCATCCTTCCACTGTCCATATGCCCACGTACATTAAGTGTGTGAAATTCGCATGTATTTACAGGCATGCTTATTATTATGAAGCATGATTGCTTTATCACTGCATGCCTTTACTTTAAAACTTACAAAATTTTCGAGAGTAAATTAAAGTTAAATAAATTTACTAAAAATGTACCTAGTTACCTATGGGGCACTAAAAATGAGCGAGGTTGCAACTGTGAAAGATACCAAATCTATTTTGAACTGATATAATTTGAGCTCAGACTTGCTTACATTAAAAGTTGCACATTTTCTTGTGCACCAGTTAAAAAGGCATTGATTAAAGGGACATAATATTTAATTGACTTCTAAACAGCGCGTGATTGTATGTTGGCGAGAATTACTAGTTGCTATAGCACATAGGATAATCATATGAATTGAGAAGACTGAGGAGGGGTGACGCACTTTGTTCGTCTTCATGTCAGAAGCATGTTTTCTTCTATATTTTTTGCTTTCACTTGATGTACATACTCCCAAAGCTGCGAGCTTGTCTTTAGTAAAATATGCTAGAATTCTGGTCGTGTGAACAAAGTTATACTATTATGACTCATCTGATGTTGTTCCAATAAATAATTTACTACTGCTAAGCCACCATATACCTAAACAATTGTAGGTTAGAAATAAAACATGCATTAGATCGTGTATGCCCACTTGGGTTAAGAAGTCGTCACAAGGCAATAAATATAAAGTGGTACTGGTACCGCCTATTACATAATAAAATGCATAAATTTACCTGTAGACTAATGTAAAAAAAGGTAATCATTGTGATTTTGACATTGGAATCGAAAGAAAATATTTGAACGGCACTAAAATTTTGGGTATGAGATATGAAAATTGGCCAACTGAACGTTCAACAGCTTTCAAGATTTAAATAATTTACGTTTCATACAGCTTCATTTTTGTTGAGTTCTGATATTGATATAATGTTTTGAAGTCACCCTGCGTTTATAAGTTACCCTATCGGGGTAAAAATGGCCTTGCCTTAGACTTTAACGTAGTTTTGACTTTAGTAGCTTTAAAGTAAAAAAGCCTGCCAACCTTCAACATGATAGGGTTAGGAATCCAAAACTTAAAAATTACAATTTAAATCAACGTAGGTACATTTCTCCTCAATACCAGTAGTCAATTTCTGGCCATAGTACAAATGCAAAATTATATTAGAAAATTCAAGTTGCTAAATTCATAACTAATAATATTTCTCTTTTCCATTTTCGTGCATTTTGAATCACATAATATTTTCCAATTTTAATTCTGTTACATTATTTTTTTAATAAGCATGTAAGCTCATCAAGAATTTCTTAAAAATAAGAAATTATAAGGGTGTATTTTTTCTTAGTATTATATATAGTGCGATAGCGATAACCATAGTGCAGGTTCATGAATGCTAACAAGCGTACAAGTCAACTTGACTAGATTGTATGCATTGTTTGGCGTGTGCTGTGAAAATTGAAACTGTGTGTATAGCCCGTTTTGCTCAAAGCTAAAATATTTATATGAACAAATATTTTATTTCGTTTTTCATGTATAGCGTAAAACCAATATGTCAGTAACTAAAAACCAGACATATTCAAAGCGGAATAATTTGTTGTTTATCAGTTGAAAATTGGATAATTTAAAGTTGCACAAAAATGTTACAGTTTATTACATAATAAATATTGTTGGCGCGAACCGAGAAGGGAGAAGCAGGTGATGGTGTGTTCTCAGCCAGCAACAAGAGGGAAAGTGATTGGCACGATAAATCAAATCAATCGCAAGGATACCTTCCAAAATAACGATTTTTCATATGTGGATATAAGATTTCTGAAATATTATAAAGTTCCTGGTCATGTATTAGTGATCTCGTTCATAACTTAAGACCTAAGTTGACTAAAAGTTTCTCTTTCTTAATAATAGACTAACAATCAGTGATAGATAGAGGCTTCCATATTCATTTCTGAATTTTCCTTTTGAGTACATTACATGTCCGTGCCTATCGTCAAGCATAATATCCATAAACCTGAACGCAACACAAACTCCAAGTATAATGATCAAATTAAGTTCGAGCTAAATACGGGGTTAACTTGATTTGATATAGATTTTGTGCTGGACAATAGCCATTTCAACTATGCTAGAATCCCTAGGCACGTTCAAGTTTTATGCTCTGAGATACATAAGTTACGGCGGACTGGAACGATTTACAAACATGGGATTTTTTTAAATGACAACACTGACAAACGTATACGCCGCCTATCTGTTCAGTCAGCAACAACACAAATTTCGGAAAATGCTTGAAAGCCTTAGGGCTCTGAGACGATTCACTAAAGACCACAGCAGGATTCAACAACAAGATTCAGAGAAAGTCAAATTGATTCTGATTGCATCAATTTCACTTACCCTATGCATTCTAGACGTCGTCTTTGGAATTGGAACTTTCAACTGGACCCCATCCGAAGCAATATTGAACGAATCATCGCAAATGGGCATAGCCATCGAAATATGGACACCACAGCAACTCGATAGCAATCGGACCGGATTGGCAACAATTACGGCGGAATATGGGACTAATTTTACAACAAGGAATTTGATACTTGGCTTGGTATACACCGTAATGGAGCTGACAGGTCGTATACAAATCGACGCTTTGGGGGATCTTATTCTCATGACAGCTCTAACAATCAAACAACAAATGGCGCACCTTGCCAAGGAAGTTGGGAATCCAGACTTTGATATCAATCCAGTAAATATGGAAAATCATGAGGCTGCAAATGGACCATGGGCTCACTACAAACTCTTGAAACAATTTGTTGATGACACAAACGACGTGTTTGAGTCACTCTTGAAGTATATGCATGTCAACAATGTGGCCCTCCTTGTATACTTGGCGATGAATGCATTTGACGGAGAACTCTCATTCTTCACTATTCTGTACTTATCGTACAGCATAATCAAGGCATTGTATACCTATCGCATTGCAGCTCAAGCAGCAAAAATGGTAAGAAATTGATTAATGTTTTCTTGTTTAGTATTTCAATCCATCAAAAATCCCTGTGTATTTTTATGGCAAAGTCATAGGATAGAGAGACAATGCCATCGTAAACAATATATTATGTACTTCCAATGATGGCGACACGAAAAGATTTGGAAGAAGAAGTTTAAAGGCTACCAAATGCATTTTACAGAGTGAATTTTATGTTAACTTTTCAAATCTAAAATCTTCGTAACTTGAGGTGATGAATATATTAGAGTGGGTAGTGAAGTGAGAGAAAATTATGATTTTTCTATTGTCATAGTTTTCATGTCACAATACGTCTACTTACATCATAAAAATCAAAGAGAATTTTTTTTCTTATGTTATTATTATTTCCTTTTGTTTGTATATTGCAAAAAATGTGGTTTCTTGGTGCATCTTCATATTTGTGTTTGAAAGTCCATAAACGGTGAGTGGCTTATTAGATTTTAGGGGAAATAGAGTGGATTTTATTTACACATTTTGTTCTCCACCCACATATAACTTTATGGTACTATGCCGATGTTCAGTCTCTGGACTTGTGGGTTTAGTTGCATTTAGTTTAGGGATTTCTGTGGTACAATTCTGTTACATTTATCATTCGTTTTAAATGCAATTGTCCGTCCATTGATCGTTGCTACAATAAATTTTATCCCCACGATTTATCAGTAAAAACATATTGAGTGTACTGAAGTGAAAACTTGCCTTAAAGAGACAGTAAACAACTTTAGATCCAAAATTTGGGGATTATACCGGAGTCGCCAGTGAAAGTAAATAAAATTCAGCTAATAACTACGGCATGTTTTTTTTCTTCAAAAAAATAGAACGAGGTGTACGTGGACTGGATTAGGAGGCTTTCTTGGAACAGTTCCGACCCTGAGTTCATCCGGAAAGCAAACTTGATGATGAAAAATATGAAAGAAAAACGCCTTGGACTAGGGCGTGGACTCTTCTTCATTGATGAGCAGTTTCTACATCGGGTAAAAGCATACAAAAACGTTAATTTGTCGATTTTTTAGCGTACCTTGATTAACCTGAGTTGGTTTTTTACAGTTTCTTGGAACAACTGGATCCGTATTTGTTCTTCAAGCACAATCCCGTGATGAGGACTGAGTGTCATCAACCAGTGTACTTATGGAACACCGTAATTGCAATCAAAGATAAGTAAACTAAATTACGCTCAGACAGCCAAGATACTGTATGCTGAAGCGAGTGACGATGATTACAAATCTATCACTTTCTCTCAAAGAATAACACGTTATGCACCAGTAATATTTAAGAAAGTTAATGCTTAAGAAAATTATATATTAGCAGTATAAATATTTAGGAAAATTATATATTAGCAGTATAAATATTTAGGAAAATTAATATTTAAAAATGCTAATATTGAAGAATAATCTTATAAAAACACATATTCCTAACAAGAAATTTATTATGTAAATCCTTGAACACAAAAAAAATTAAAAAATTAAAGAAACACTTAGATTAATGAGTATATTGTTAACGTCTTATTGCTTAAAATGTATTGTATTTAGTATAATACCTTGTTAAGGTTTAAGAGTTTCCTCTTTTTTAAAAATACTTATTTTACGGAGTGCTAATTATATTATATTAAATTACATAAAAAACATGAAAGAAAGCCCGCAATAACATAGTTTAATATCAGCCAATACAATATAAGCTTTCTGGATTCGCTCTTATCCTACAATCCCGTGAAGAGAAATGAGTATCACTAACCAGTTTACTTGAAAGTCACTTGCAAACAAAGATAACCGAAATTACATTATTTTCAGACTGCTAAAAGGTTATAAAGTGTAGCGAATGATAATGACAATTGTAAATCTAAAAATTTTCCTCAAAGGATACATAATATGTGTTTTTATGATATTTTGCACCAAACTAATATTTAATGAAGTTGTACTTAAGAAAATTATAGTTTAGCAGCATAAAGCTGTAGAAAAAGCTAATATAGAAGACATTTCTTCTATTTCAGAAAGCATATTTCTGAGGTTTGTATTTAACTAAACTATGTTAATAGTTAGCACGTGGGAAAAATTGAATATAATAGGTATGTTTTAAGGACATTTGTTAAAGAGAAAGTCATCGTAAGGGAAGACAAAAAAATGGTACAAACAGTACATAGTAATGAGAGAGTAAAAGTAAATCCAAAATCCAATTTTGAAATAAAGAGGGAAAATGCACCCGTATAAAAATCTCATAGCAATTTTAATTGGAATACTTCAACTTAGTGAGTGATAATGAGCCCATATTAACATAAAAGCATTTCTTGGGAATGAGTGTTGGATATAGACAGGGTTGGTAATGTTATCACGATTTTACGAGAAAGGAACTTATTTATACAGTTTGTACCTATCTATGCTTCTATAAACAGACCATCACCACACACATCAATTTCCAGAATTTAAAAATAATCACAACAGTTCATATTCCAAGTTAAGCGTAATATGCAAAATTGCATGTTGAACGGTAAAACCTTATCGAGAAAAGTTGCTATGAACATCAATTTCAACATCGAAAAGTTAAAATCATTAATTGTCCATTCCTTAATTTTAGTTGATATTGCACAAATGTTAATTGTTAAAAAAGTTTTTATTCTTGAAATATGTGTAAGAAAATGATATTGCTGAAATATACTGTGTAATAAAATTGATTTTGTTGAAACATAAGCTGTAAAAATGGATATTGTTGAAAAATAATGCGTAAGAAAATTGATTTTGTTGAAATATGCGTAAGAAAGTTGATATTGTTGAAAAATAATGTGTAAGTAAATTGATATTGTTGAAATATAATGTGTAAGAAAATTGATATTGTTGAAATATAATGTGTAAGTAAATTGATATTGTTGAAATATAATGTGTAAGAAAATTGATATTGTTGAAATATAATGTGTAAGAAAATTGATATTGTTGAAAAATAATACGTAAGAAAATTGATATTGTTGAAATATAAGATGTAAGAAAGTTGATATTGTTGAAAAAATTTGTAAAATAGTTTAAGTACAAAACCCAAAACGTTCATAACTCAAAGCGATGGAAAACAACGTTTTGGTCACGTGTACGAATTTTTTTTATTCATCCAAAAATTGATATGTAAATTTTTCCAAAAAAGTCGAGAAGGATGGACCATATGGTCGCCATGGAAATTCAATGTTAATGCTGACCAGCTGGTTTCAAAAATAATTTGGCTCATGTATTTGAATGCCAGGCCTATTTATATAAGCATGTATGTCCCAAAGCATTCCCAAATAAGTGTATTATTTGTGCAAAGTCGTTGGCATTCTGATGAATATGATTTCGACGTTACTTCATGAAAGCATAAGCCTGAAAACGAAATACTAGAACAGAAAGTTCTACGGGGTGATTTATACGATTTTATAAAGTCGATATTACACAGAGCTATATCGCAGTGTTTAAAGATATGAAATGCCGTTCAAAAATGCTTAGCAACCTCAAAAGTTTCTCCCGAAAAACCGCTTAAGGGGTTTTTACTAGCTATCGCCAAAGCAAATCTAGCTTGTAAATTAAATTTATGTAACCATGCTAGAAGTCGTAAGTGTAATGACAACGAAGTTTCCAAATTCTACTACTGACAAGTGTGGTAGTCATATTTCTGAATTTTTGCCTGAATCTTGAATATTTTGTTATAAATGCAAGTAAAAAATCTCACTACCTTGTTTCCCAATATATTTTGAGTCTTATGGATAAGTAAAAAATGTCGTACGTTCCGTATGCTCATTGGAATAGGTCAATCTTTACCACCCCTTTTTACATTGTTGCATATGGCAAACTTGTGAAGTCTTGGTTTTTTTTAACTTTTCCGTGAAAAACAATGAGTTTGATTAAAAATCGACGATTGCACGTTGTTCTCAAACAAGCAAACAATGGGTGAGTGAGATTTTAAAATCCTACAATCGAATATCTTTTGTGTAGAAGGGATAGTTTTGATCCCGACACGCACACGTCGACTGGCTATAGGAGACATCGTAGCGTCAGCATTTGAAGCTATGTACCTGGCAACTATGTGGCGATGTGAACAGATCATTCTGATCAAAGTCAATTGGTGTAGAGATCTAATATACTTCTCAAAAAAGATTTTTTAAAGAACCATAAGGATTTGGTCATGTAGTGCATTGATTTTTGCAAGAACTACTAGGAGATTTCGTGTATTTCAAATGCTCACAGAATATATGTGGTACATTATAATGTACGAAGAATACATTTAATCTAAATAGATACGCATATATTTTGAGACTTCCAAACCTTTGTGCTGGCTGCGTTAGTAAAACATAAAGTCTTACAAACTCACCTAAATTCTTACTGCATGTTGTGTTTTTTGGTTTTGCACCAACAGCTAGGGTTCTTGAATGTGTGGTTTTATTAGTTTCACTAATACAAGTAATTCTTCGTACTTTTATCCAGCTCGGGTTCCCATTTAAAATTTGTACAATAATCTTATTTATTTGACGTTTATGGCAGCAATTGGTTAGAACTTTAATGACCAAAAGCTATAAGATCGATGCGACTTTAGCACACGTATTTGTTATTGAAAGGGCAGAACAATTTAACTTCAAAATAAACCGCTGCAGATACAATATAGAGACGCCGCTTGTATAGGAATGATTATGATAAGGATCAATAATGATCATGAATTATAAGATTTGATTTATGACTTAGCTATTTTGATATTTTGCTCGACGACAAAAACTGGTGGAGAAAAACCGTTTATGCGATTTCCCTCCAGAAGGAGCCTTGTATGCAAAAACTAATTCGGGATATTTGTGACCTACTTGTACTGGATATACGAGCTGCATTTCATAAATTTTTTATGTAAACTTTATGTATAAGACATGAATCTGCTTTTAATTTAATGGAAAATAAAATGCAATCGAATTTTTTGAGAGTATCAAATGCAGTTTACAATTAATAAGGATAATTTGAGCTCAAAACCGGTTCATTGTCTAGATTTGAGAAGTTGAATGTTGGTCCATATTTTAAATTTTGGAAGATTAACTTTTTGGGTACATAAATATATATGTAAATATTCATATCTATTTGGTTGTGCTGTAGTTTTAATGTAGTTTTATTATATATCCAAAATTTCAGGACTACAGGTAAGTCATATTGACAGTGCAGTCCAAAATACAATTAATAGTTTATATTTCCGCGATGGAATTAGCGTCTGTATTTAGAAATAAAAAACACATGTATTAGTTTCCAACTTTGTATGTTTTCATCATGTATGTGCACAAACGAAAAATTTTACCAAGAAATTAAAGTTTCCATTTTGGGGATGTAAGGCGTTCCACGTCTATTAACCCTTTACCATAGTCTCTTTAACTAATTGCGGCTCCTTCTTTCTTTCACTGCTTACACCCTGAAATACGGTAATATGAAGTTAAATGACTTATTTGCACATCAGACCTATCGGTTTTCCCCCCAGTATTTTCCAGCTTTTACCTGCAACAACGCCATTACTACCATTATGAATGCAGTAAGTTGTTTCGTAAGTGCAAGCTTCATGTTTTGTTATCTAGTTTCGTTGACTAACGGTTTAGAATTTCTCACACAACGAGAGAGATCCTGAATTGAACAATCCTACTAGTACAGGACAATTCATACTGAAACTATACATGTCAACTAACATTACAATCTGCAATGTTTAAACCTTGCGTCATAAAATGTCATAAACCTTGATCCTGAATTGAGCAATTCTACTAATACAGGGCAAACCGACAATTCTTACTGAAATTATACTTGTACCGTAACCTTACAATCTGTAATATTTAATACATGCGTCATAAAATGAAATGATGTCGCTAACGGAGTAGAATTTCTTACCCAACGAGAATAGATCATGAATTGAACAATCCTAATCGCCACAAAACAATAACCACAAAATACAGGACAAACCAACGATTCATACTGAAATAATACATGCACGTAACTCTCAAATCTGCAATATACAGTACATGCGTCATAAAAGGAAATGGTTTACAGATTCAAACAATGGGTAATTTGTGTTTGCAATTGCGTGACATGTAATTAAGTCTGAAAAAACTGTTTATTGCATTGATAGCTTCTTTTCTTTTTCTGATAATGTTGTCTGCGTTACATAAAATTAATACGTTTTAGCATTATCTAAATTAAAATTAGCAAATACAACAATTTTTAATGAGACAAAGGATATCTTTTGCTTTTGTAATAAAAGATGAAACAGAAATAGCAGATATACACACATGGCTTTTGACGAATGAAAGATATCGTTTATTAAATCTGCTCCCAAAATCTGAAACATGGACCAACATTAAACTTCCAGAAACAAGACAAAGATCCCGCATTGAGCTCAAAGAATATTGTTTAATTACAAACTGCAGTTTTGGTACTCTAATTGCTTCGGTTATATGTTATTTTCGATTAATATTTGAGCAGATCCATGTCTTATAGATAACGTATGTATGCAATTTTTGATGAAGTGTAGCTTGTATACCCAGTACAAGCGCGTCACGTATTTATGCTTTCATCTTCCAAGGTTGATATTGTAGGTATATATACAAGTATTTTGCACGTACGCAAATTTTAAGAAAGTAGATTTTTTGGAGTAGGAGTATATTATATTGACACGATCTAAGTGTATCAAGAACAGAGTGATTTTCAGGTGAAAGTTTTCATACAATGTAAATTTTCATACAACGCGCACAACGCAGCAATCATAAAAGGAAAACAAGTTATGATTGCCTCAATGCTATAAACGGTTTGTTTAGATTTAATCACATGGCATGCAATTAAAAACTCAAATTACCTATTGTTCAAACTCTAAAGCCTTTCAGTTGATGACGCATGTTTTAAATGTCGTATACTGTAGGAAAACAGGGTATGTATAATTTCAGTAAGAATTGTCGGTTTGCCCTGTATTAGTAGAATTGTTCAATTCAGGATCTGTCTAGTTGGGCGAAAAATTCAAAACTGTTAGTCAGCAAAGCTGGATAACAAAACATGAAGCTTGCACTTATGAAACCACTTACTGCTTTCATAATAGTAGTAATGACGTTGTTGCAGGTAAAAACTTTCAACTTCTGAGAGCAAAAACCGAAAAACCTAAAGTGCAAATAAACCATTGGTCTTCATATTAACAAATTTCAGGGGGTAAGCAGTGAAAGATTGAAAGAGCCGGAAGCAAACAAAAAGATTGTGGTAAAGGGCTAATGGACGTTCAACGCACAAAAATAGAAACTTTAATTTCCTGGTAAATTTTTTCGTTTGTGCACACACATGATGAAAACATACAAATTTGGAAACTAACAAATTTGTTTTTTCATTTCTAAATACAGACGCTGAATCCATCCCGAAAGTATAAAACTATTATTTATATTTTGGATTGCATTGTCAATACGATTCACCTGTAGTCCGGAAAGATTTAAAATTGCGAATTTATGATAATAAAAAATACATTAAAACCACAGAACAACCAGCAAAAAGATGTGAATTATTCATTTATGTACATCTGCAATGAATCCCAAAATCTAAAACAAGGACCAGCATTAAACTTCCAAAAGCAAGGCAATGAACCAGCAATACGCTCAAAGAAACTTAAGTCATTACAAACTGCATTTTCGGTATTCTAAATGCTTCGGTTGAATGTTATTTTCCAGTAAATTCTGAGCAGATCCATATCATACGTTTGTATGCTATTTTTATGAAGTGCAACTTGTATACCCGGTACACGCGGTGTCACGCTTTTATCTCCCAAGGTTGATATTGTAGGTATATATACAATATTTGTATACGTAGGTATTTTGCAAGTGCGCAGAATTTCATTTTTGGAGTAGCTACGAAAATAATATATTGACACAATTTGAATGTATCAAGAAGAGAGTGTGATTATCAGGTGAAAATTTTCATACAGTGCCAATTATCGTACAACGCGCACAACGCTATCAGAAAAGGAAAACAAGTTATGATTGCGTCATTGCAATAAACAGTTTGTTTAGACTTAATCCCATGTAATGCAATTAAAAACTCAAATTACCTATTGTTTAAAGCTCTAAAACCTCTCATTTGATTAAGCATGTCATGAATGTTGTATACTGTATAAGGGTATAGGAAAAATATAATGAGTGACACATGAAAATAAAGTAAAATCCTAATATGATAATTGAATTTAACCTTTTTTCTTTACAGGGCGTTTGTTCCAAGGGTAAAAATTTTGAAATCGTCATATTTTCCGTATATAGAGTTTGACAAATCTGCGCACATGCGCTTAAAGCCCAGAAACAGTACTTTAAGATTGTTATGGGTTGATTTTATCTTATGACTTTCATATACTAGTAAACTTCACCGGAACTTAAATGATAAATTTTCCTTTTTCCACGCATAAATAGAGAGGTTAAAAAGTATTTTGTTCTGATTATGGCTGAAAGACTATATTTTATGGAAGTTTTATCCATGATTTACTTAAAACAACTTAAAGCGAAAGAAAAATT
Source organism: Willowsia nigromaculata (assembly GCA_034700605.1). NCBI lineage: Eukaryota > Metazoa > Arthropoda > Collembola > Entomobryomorpha > Entomobryidae > Willowsia > Willowsia nigromaculata. The sequence goes on along the minus strand of JAQIXX010003484.1, from coordinate 3,547 downwards.
ATATGATTAATGCTAAAATTATGCATTTGAATTTAACCATTACATGATGTCCATTATGGGACGAACCAAAACTTTGGCGATTATTACTTGAATAAATAAGGCAATTTTTAATAAAAATGTGTAACTCTATACAAAATTGCATGTAGATTATCATAGAGTCCGTTTTAAATAAAATTTGCAAAAGCAAGTGTTCCAAATTATCTATTAAACTCAAAATATGTAAGTTTTTCATTGCAAACCGGAAGTTAAAGGGGAGCTGTAACTCCATATGGAAAATCAGTGATCTCCTCGTACAATATATCAGTTAAGGACACTTTTCTACAGTTATATTGGGGTTAGGTTGATTTTTATTACAGCCAGTAGAATTTTGTCAAGCATTTTTCTAGAATAGCCACGACAATTTTTTGAGTGTTTTGGAAAGCCAATTTTTTTCTTTCTAACTTGTAGAGCCCATAAAACCAATTAATTTCAATGTATCGGGAAACCCAGTATTTGGAGCCACAATAAAAATTTATGCACTTTACGATAGTTTATGTTTGAAACAACCACATAAATGGATGTGGATGTACTGAAGAAATCAAAATGCTTACTTTTAGAACAAACACCCTGTAAAACGTGCCTAAATAAAATATACCAAATTAAACAATTACCTAAGTGCGTCATTATATTCAGTCCTTTGTAAAATCAATTGCTGTATTCTCTCCATGTATTGGAGACTTGTCATTTCCTATGTAAGGGAGTTAACGCTATGCAAAAGTATCTCATTTTGCTGTTAGACTATTATCTATGTTTATACCAGTAGTGGTTTGCTTAGCAATTAGCGACCTGGATTTGGTTGCCACGGTGAGAGCCAGAGGATTGGCTTTCCCACTTTTTGTAAATAGTACATAGATTCCAGAGGAGTGGAGTCTGTACATAGAAATATTTATTGTCCGGTTCCTGGGGATTGGAATCGGACTTTTCTGTAATTGATAAAAATGATGATTTCGGATAAGTTATGTCAGTAGAGTTAAGTCATTGCAGATTTTCCTCTAGAATAAATAAGCAATCTAAAATATTAACCATCCGTCGAACCGTGTTCCCTACGAACACATTTTTACTCATGCTTCACGCATACAGCTGCAATTCACTTTATGCAGTCTGAATTCACTTATTATTTTTGATCGTGAAATATTTTCTCCTTGCTATTTTTATATTAGGTTAAGCTTCCCTTTTCCTTATAACTGTAGGGTTACAGTACGTGTATAATTTCATTATAAATTGTCCGTTTGTCCTGTATCAGTTATTGCTTTCAAGTACACAACATAATTCTCAGTGTATACTAATTTAAAATTTTAATACCAAGTAGTTGGCCGAAGATGATTCTGTCACACTAAATTATTTAAAAGTTTCCACCTTCAGTGTTTTAGACATTTTGGATTTCATCTTAGAAGAATTCTTGAAAGTGCATTAATTTGTTTTTTCAGCCACGTTCTTTGTAACACTAGGAGCCAGAAGCAGAAAGTAATTTTTCCATCTCTATTTTTGATGTACGCTTTACAGATAAAAATTTAGGCTCGATTTCGTTGTGCAAAAAATTATATTCCGGTAGTCAACGACATCCTTTCATTTTATGACACAAGGTTTAAATATTGCAGATTGTAAGGTTAGAGGACATGTATAGTTTCAGTATGAATTGTCCTGTATTAGTAGGATTGCTCTATTCAGGATCTCTCTCGTTGTGTGAGAAATTCTAAACCGTTAGTCAACGAAACTTGATAACAAAGCATGAAGCTTCCTCTTACGAAACAACTTACAGCATTCATAATAGTAGTAATTGCGTTGTTGCAGGTAAAAACTGGAAAATACTGGGGGGAAACCGATAAGTCTGATGTGAAAATAAGTCATTGAACTTCATATTGCCGTATTTCAGGGTGTAAGCAGTGAAAGGAAGAAGGAGCCCGAAGCAAACAAAGGCCGATCGTTGAACGCCTTGAATCATCAAAATGAAAACTTTAATATTCTGGTAAAACATTTCGTTTATAAACTTATATGTGATGACAGAAAACTAATACAAAGTTGGAAACTAACGCGTGTTTTTACTTCTAAAAACAGACGCTGAATCCATCCTGAAAATGTTTTGGATTGCGTTGTCAACATGACCTACCAGTAGTCCAAGAAGATTTGAAATTTGGATATATAAGAAAAAATACATTGAACCACAGAACAACGGCTAAATAGACAAAAATATTTATTTATATACACCTGCAATGAATTCGAAAATCTAAAGCATGTATTTTGCACGTAAGCAAAATTGAAGGGAGTGCATTTTAGGAGTAAATACGAATATATTATACTGACACAATTTGAATATATCAAAAATAGAGTCTGATTAGCAGATGAAAGATTACATGTCATGCCAATTATTATTTCAAGTTTGAGCATCCAGTGTTCGCCCAAGTTTGGCAGAAGTAAATATTTAAAGAATGAGATAAGAGTTCATGCTTCAAATCTTTCTTAACCAATACTCATTTAAATTTGAAGAAAATTGTCGTTGTTGCTCACAATTGTGGTTGAATTTGGGTGTCTGTAGAAACGTGACTCTCCATGATTTTAATTAGTAGTCAACTTAAAATTAATAAACATTAGTGTTCAGGATATGATTTTCCTTGAATCTTTCATCATTAAAATTTTCACAGATATATCTGTGGATGTACAGTAATGTATAATTTGACTATAAATTGGCGGTTTGTCCTGTATTATTCATTGTTTTAACTAGGATTGCTGAATTCCGGATCTGTCTCGTCGGGTAAGAGATCTAAACCATTAGTCAACACAATTGAATAACAAAGCATGAGGCTTCCACTTACGAAACAACTTATTACTTTTATGATTGTAGTAATGGCGTCATTACAGGTAAAAACTTAAAAATCCTGAAAAAAATTGAAGTCTGAAGTGCAAACTAAAGTCTGAAGTGCAAACTAAAGTCTGAAGTTCAAGTCAACCATTGATTTTCATATTATCGTATTTCAGGGGGTAAGCAGTGAAAGAAAGAAGGAGCCAGAAGCAAAAGAAGGCTTTCAAAAGGGTTAATGATCGTTGAACGCCTTGTATCACCAAATTGGAAACTTTAATTTCCTGGTAAAACATTTCGTTTAAATTTATGAAGAAACTAATCCATGTATAATCGTTTAGCGATCAGAAATTTGGTAATTTTTTTTCAAATTTTGAATTAATCTGTATTTATGCCAAAATACTTTCAAAAATCGAAGAAAAACCCACCAAATAACCATAAGTGTGTTACCAAAGATGTAACACTATACCAAATTTCAGATCTCTAGCTCAAAAACTGTAACCATGAACCAGGATTGAAAATTCACACTTTTTTCGAAACTTTTATCGTTTTCTCATAACTCTTTGGACATTTGGGAAGAATAAGCTTGTTGAATAGGGGTTTTCTAACACCCTCTTTCACGTGTGTATGGTTTCGTACGTGTTCGGAAGATTCCTAGAAAAAAGTTCCCAGAATAGGAATTTTCCTAGAAAGTAAGTTTCCAGAAACGGAAAG
>JAQIXX010003483.1:0-19503 GCA_034700605.1 Willowsia nigromaculata | reverse complement strand
ATGACGGCGACTACGAATCCGGTTCGTTGAGAAGCCAGACAAAACTGGATGCATGCAAGGAGCTAACCTTCCCATTTAACAAAGTCGGGACTGACTCAAATTTAAACACTTTTCTAAACGCGTTTCCAAATGTGGAAGTACTTGAGACGAATCAAATGAGCAATTCTTCGTTTACGATGATTTGTGAGCGATATCCGAAACTCGTGTCTTTTAACGTCACTCAACACAGCAAAGTGGACGTGGTTGGGCTCTTAGGATTTGATCCTGGTGCCAAGTATAAAACTAGGACTCGTAATGCCAACATCACAAACTTAAAAGGTAAAATATTTTAAAACAATGGGGAAATATATAGAAAATTACGGATGAACATTTTTACTGAATTGTGTTTGGGTTGTTTCAATGCAGATCTGCGGTCATTCTCATTGACTTCAGGAACAGGCTCCATAATGTCTGGGACACCACATCCGGGGTGTCCGGGGTTGCTACAACTCGCTTGGGTTCGGGGAACTGAAATGATATATGGTGACGTCATTTTCAAAGAGCTGGAAAGTTTACATCATCTCAAAAGATTTAAGCTCAAATGTTATCATGTAGGTGCAATATATTTACCAAAAAAATAATTCATTAATGTTTAAAGGTTTTATCTAATTTTGAGTAATTTTTGTAGTTGAAAGGAAGTAAGATATGGGAGAAAATATTTAAGAAATACTGGGGACTCTAGACCGACAGACTGATGCTGTGACTGGATTTGTCTACTCTAAACTTGGCAGCAATAACCAAGTATTCCTCTAAATCAACAGAATTTATTGATTTCGAGGCAAAAACAATTTGATAAATTATATAGCTGTTAATTATAAAAGCTTACTAAAAGCTTTTCATTTCAATTTAAAAGGCTTGTCAGCATAGGATTCATTTTTATTATATCATTGTATTCAAATATTCTTTCATTTTCAATTCAAAGTTTCTATTGCTCTGTTTTCTTTTCTTTTTTCTTATGTTAGTATTATTGATTCTTGAGCAACGACCTGTCAAATTAAGTAATCAAATGTTTTAAGAATTGATTGCGGGAATTAATTGTTAATACAATGCAATAGATTGTTCCCAATGCATAGAATTACTTGGACAAGATTATTCAGGGTAAGGAAAGGTGTAAAATTTAATTTTGAATGTAAGTATTGGAAAGTAGAAGGCAACACTGAAAGACACGAGGTTCACGTCTTTGTTCATCTGCTTCTAAACGTAAACACATGAGGCCAATCAAATCCACTGTTCATAAATTATTTCACACAACAAAACCTTGTCATATCATGTATTTTCTCATAAAGGGACGCTTGGCGTGTCAAGCTGTGGATGAACAACCCCTTATGTATATATCTATGAATATCTTACATGGATCAACCCAAATGGAACTGATCGAATTTCATCCTATTTGATATGGGGTCATTCACGGCAAACAAAAAATTCAAAGAAGTTCCACCCTGCACAAAATATATTTCTAGAGTATACTAGGATCCAAAGATATCTAAATCCAATAAGTCTCACATGAACAATGCCATCAAAATCTATGTACATGTAAATATGCCATAGTAAAACGCAAGCTTCTCAGCGTGGTTGCTTTAAAACATTGTTCCATATTGCTGGTAAGATAATGATAGAAACCTTCATGATTTTTCATTAGGGACGAAACAAAATATGCATACTTGTTTCTCAGAAATTTTTAAGGACATGATAATGTATGAAAGGGCTCTTTCAAAACGAATATTTTTCAGTCTGCCTATAAGCAACAAAACGGAAGAGCAATAAAAAACGGACAATGTGTAAAGATTCAGATTGAAGCAAACTTTACATTCTTCCCTGCTGATATTTTTGTCGCTGGTCTTTGCTTTTCTTCCCTCTCAAGAAATAATTGTTTTTATGTGTTTGTTGCGGTTGACTGAAATATAATGTTGGGTTCCTTCTTTCCCTAAATTATGCATTTTTGTACCCAAACAGACTCTGCTCTGATTTTCATGTTCTAGTCCAAGAGATCCAAGAGTAAAAATTAGCTAGGGGAAAATATGCATGAATGCATGTAATGCAAACTAAACTCGAAAATGAAAAAGAAAGAAACATCTTCATTGGTTCCTGATCTGCACTTTAAATGACAAGGGTTTCAAACATAATTTATTGCAAGCTTTAAATTTTAAGGATGTAAACAAGATTTTGTGTATCATATTTGTTGTTTTCTTTCCATAATTTATTATGAGGGTATCCCTTTTATCTAAAAGTTCTTACAGTAAAAGGTTCCTTTCATTACAAATGTCTTCTAGTTTGCATGCAAAACAATAAAACCCTTGTCTTCACAAAACAGCCACATTTTCTTGTCGTCATCTCTCTGAAAAATAAATACTTTGGCTTATGCTTAAGCTGATGGTATTGCAAGCCGGCAGAATTCACACCCTGATTTTTATGAAAGGTCAGAGCAGGAGACAATAAAATTAGTCATAAGAGACACAGAAAAATATACATGTACTCTTGAAACGACGAGTTGAATGTGAAAAGCAAAGAAATCTCTTATTGATGCTAAACTTACCCGTACACACGTTTTCTTTTTAATTAGAGGAAATGGCATTTCGACTGAGACAGTTTTGAAAGGTGTACGTGATTTTGTGAATCATTTTTCTACCAGTTTAGTTTTTTAAATCATTTTAGGAGTATCCATCCTTCACACGGAGTTGCTCTCAAAGTATTCAGTTGTCACAGTATTTAGTGTACAAGTACATCGTTGGTTGACAATAAATTTTCAAGTACAATGAAGTTACTTCAGCTAATTTAATGGACTTCCAGTATATTGTTTTGATTTTCTGTTTCCACTTCCATTTTATTCACTTGAGAATAGGTCTCACAGCAATTCTGCAACAACTTTATTCACTATACTTATGAGCTTTAAGTAAGCGTTAGTATTCTTTGTTACAAACGACGAGTTACAGATTGGCTGTCGTAGTTATTTCCACGATTGTACTATTTTTCACGCAGTTAGAACGAGCTTTGTTCGTTTGGCAACAAGTAATTATCAGACTTGTTGAAAAATATTTAAGCGTGTATAGAAAATAAAAACTCTTGAGTTGTTAAGAAATTTTAAGTGTGAACTTTTCGATAGTACACTAACCATTGTTTTGTTGTGAGAATCTTGACAACTAGAAATTTATGCCGTTAAAATGGATCAGAATGAGAAAGAAAATTCATCAACTGTTATTACAGTACAAAATAGTGGAGCATCACAGAGCAATAATGAAACACCGGAAGCCTTGTTAACCGACGTGGTAAGCAAAATTTCGGCTAGAGTCATTTGTCTTTTTCAAATTTATGGATTTAGGTTGTTGTGTATTCATTAAACTAACTTAATGGTATAATTTCTCATTAATTCAGTTAACAAAAAAATTAACTTTACTTTTTCAGATACTTGAAAATATTTTCAAATATTTGAGCTTCAACGACCTCATGGCATGTCGTGATGTGGAAAATGTTATTTGGCTTCGAAGCTCCAAGAAGGCGTGGTGGTCAAAAACAAAAGTTGCGATTTTTGATCACAGAGGAGACTCAAATCTAATGGAGTTTCTCAATGAACCAGAAATAAATTTAAACGCCATCAACTACAAACTGTCTAATTTCATCACTGGAGAGTACAAAGGTCTCTGGGAAAATTTCGGACATAAAATGAAGCATTTGGAGCTCCATTGTTGCTACCTTTCGACTGTGGATGCTCTCCAGCAACTCATCTACATCCAGTGTCCTAATCTTCAGAAACTGAGTTTGGAAATCATCGCGTTCATCAAAAAACCAAATGCTAAGGTTGTGGAGCCCATGAAATGGAAAGAACCTAAGTTTGGAGAACAGAAAAATCTCAAGTTTCTCTCTATAAGCTTTACCCCTACTTCATTTGGCTACATAAGCTTGATGGAAGTTTTGTCCCACTTTCCAAATTTACAGGTGCCCCTTACATAACAATAACATAAAATTTATATACTTTCATTGAAACTTGAAGTGCATAATTATTTGTACTTAATATTTTCAGGCTCTTGAATGTTGTGTGAACGTCGACATTTACAAAATAATATCAATTATTCGGGAACATGATCCAAGCAAACTGAATTTAAATCACATTGATGTTAGAGTGAAAAACGTGAATGTACGTGAAGATAGTCTTTCCTGCTACAGTGTGCAGATGTACGATGAAGAATGCATCGAATCCTCACGTCTCGTCTTGTTGGATCCGAAGCTTTCATTAGAAACTGTAACAATGAGGATTGAAAGCGATCAGAGTGAGACTTTGGTGGATATACTGGAAGCTCATGCTGAATCCTTGAAGCACTTTACCCTTTTGAATCGCAATAAAGTGGCTATTCGATTAGTTCCCAGAAAAACACTAGATATGCTAGAGGAGATTAAAATCGTTTGCAACCTTTCCCCAGTTTACATTTTCAAACGTGCCCCAAATTTGAAAACGATTTCACTAGATTTGGCAGGCCCTAAAAACCTTGCTGAGAAGGCTGATGGGAATTTTAGGATCGAGACTTGCAAAGAGTTGAAGATAGCATTTGGACAGAAAGGACATGAAATGCCGGACTCTGGCTTTGCAATTTTAGTGGATGCATTTCCAAACGTTGAAAAGCTGGAAATAGATGGACTCAGCTACTCCAAATTGTCCATGATTTGTGAGCGCTGGACAAAACTAGTGTCACTGAAAGTCTCGTTTGCTGACCGGGAAACAATAAATCGAACCTCCTTTCAAAGCGGTAAGCCTGTACTCTTTTTTCAAAAAAATTTAGTAACTTTTGAAGATAACTAAGGGTTTAAAAAACCAGGTCCGAGATACCAGTCGTCTGCTGGAGGGATCCTCGGTGGACTTTTTAGGCAAAGGGCAACTAGCACTCGGAGTGAGAGAGCAGCGAAATTTGATTTCGTTCTTAATGAGCTGGAGAAACTTCCCAATCTAAAAACCTTTAAATGGAAATATTTCCAGGTAAGTCATACGAAAATTTTACCTGATTATAAGGATTGCTTTTTAGAGAGCCGTGCGCTTTTCAACTTATTTCATATCAGTCTTTGAAAATTCAATAAAAATTTTTATTATCGGTTTGTTTTCAGTTTGGAGAAAAGCATCTCTGGAAGAAACTCTGCGATAAATATCCTCAAGAGTGAAAAGAGTGAAACTCTGACGGGCATATACTCTGACAAAAGACCAGTTTTTTTAATGGTCGTATTTGGCAGAAGCGTTTATTAATCGCTGACGCCAGCATTTTTCTTTAAGATATTTGAACTGAAAGATTCAATGATTTTTATATGAAAATCCAATATTATAAGCTTGTTATCCGCAATATATTTCATAGTATAAATATTTAATCACATTTTTGAATGGTGAAAACGACAGCATGATTACTTGTTCTTAACGTCATAATAATCTCTTATTGAATTTCACTACTTTTGATGTGAATATAAGTAGCCTTATGATAAGATTTGGAAGGAAACATTCCAAATATTTGGTTCAAGTTACTATTTGATATTGAGAATTAAAATTTAAAACTATTTTGAATTGCAAAATGTATAATTTATTATAAATTTTTAAAACAATGAATTTTTCTTAAAAGCCATGATCATTTCTTTTACAGAATTAAATCAATATTTCGTAGTCAATGCATTTCTATTTATAATAATTGTACAGTAGTGTTTGCAATTATTTAGTTCAGCATTCTTAGGCTTCTTTACGTTTTAGCAAGATTTTTTTGTTTTCCTGTAATAAAACAGATTGGAGATAATTTTTAATCCCAGTCGAAACAATGTGTAATCATTGTGCTAAGCAAATTTATTTTACCTAACCAATAGTCTGATTAGAAATTTAATGGAAACATTAACGACCCTAAAGTTGCAAAGGAGAAAAATCTTTTGTTGTCTGCTAGTATTTACAAAAGACTGGCTATTAATCATATTGTTAGCAATAATGCCTCTACACTGTGGTAAATAATAAGCAATGTGACTTTAAAAAATAAAGATATACTACCATTGCTCAAGTGAGGATTTTGGTTATCTGGTTTAGATCAAATACCAGAGCGGAAGTCAGGCCGGAAATTTTCGTCAATCAAAAATTGTTACTATATTAAACATGTAGCTCGGCTCAATTTTTCATTGTCATGTTGTGTTACGTTTAGCAATAATACTTTTATCATAGTTATAGTATGCGTATGTATTAATTAGTTTAAAAAGAACTATTTCGTTATATCAGTACCTTTAGAACCTCAATAAAAAATGTCGTTAATTTTTAATGGAATATGAAAGTTATTTAGGGAAACGAGTGGTTTTACCATTTTTCCTGTTAAATTTGCTCGTTCATTTGAAATATATAAGCTTGAGACTTCAATATTGTTTTCAATGCAATAAAATGTCATATTAGCATTTCTAAAATTTAATTGAAACAAAGATGTGGAATCAAATAGTGAATAAAGGCGGATGATAACTAGATTTTAATTTTGTAATAGAAATAAATAATCATACATAAAGTCGTTCAAAGAAAATATCTTTGCAAAGCAAATTATGGGAAGAAGCGCGGTGCTAGGATTTGCCGTTTTTTGTAAACTTATTTCCCAACATCGAGAAACTTGATATCTGGGGACTTGACAATGTGGAATTTTCCATGATTTGTGAGCATTGGACGTAACTAGTGTCCTTGACGATTGCTCTTTGCAAGGTGGATGCAATTGAACTTCTAGGATTTGATCCTAGATCCAGGGCCAAAAACAAATCTCGAAAGCCCAGCATTACACATTTAAAAGGTAAAAATGAGATTTTTATGATAGCTTCCCATCCCAAATTCCGCAATTTTCGACTGGATTAATACATTTAAGGAATTTGATTGAAATAAAAACAGACATAGAATCAATTTCCATGGAGTCTAAAACCGTTTGGAAGGACAATGTACCGACTTATACCGAAATGAAAAATGGTAGTGTCATTCTAAACTACGAGGTAGATATCCAAATGTCATTCCAAAATATTAAAAATCACACTTTTTAAATAGCTTGTCGTTTAAAAATGCTACTATTTTGGATCTAACTTTTAGTTGAATGGAAAAAAGATCTGGAAGAAGATTTTTGCCAAATATTCGTGGGAGTAAATGATCAATTTGAGCACCCAGGTAAGCAAAAAAAGGCCATGCTGATATTTTTTATAAAATCAAGAATTTAACAAATAAAGCTGTTGGGTATCGCGCTGGTAGTAAAATATTGATGTATAGGCACTTACAATATGTTTGGACTGCAAACTTGAATTGTAAAAAGAAATTACAGTCTTTCACTGGAATAAATTAAGTATGAAAAAATATTAAGCAATGCTCATGATCTCCATTATTTCAACAGCTTGTATACATTCAAGCCTTTCTTTGTTCATTAATTCACCAGCAATTTTTCAATACTAGGTAATAAATAAAACCGTTCCATGTATAACGCAATAATGTATTTAGTGCATTTTACTTGCATCATAATGCCCCAATCACAATCCTCATATTTCCTCCCAATGACTCTTTCAAAGTTTGCTGACATCAACAAGTTGCTTAGCGTAAAAGACGGTTTGTTGTTGTTACAAAAATAAATTTAAATATTAATTTATATTTATAGCGTCCTCTACAGTGGTGACAATATCTAAACCGAATAAGTCTCATTATGTACTAATCTTCATTTACAAAGTGTTAGACATTCCATTTGTTCCGTGAATTCAATGTTGGTCAAAACAAACTCTATTTACTCAAGTTTACACAGTTCCAAAATTAGATCCAAAAATACCTTGTTCGTTGGGAGCATTTTCTGCCAGTTATATTTGAGTACATTTCACTAATTAAAAGTTTATTCTATAAAGATGGTGCGCACCAGACGATCGAAAACATCAAAAGAGAAAGCTGTACAAAATATTGTGGAACCGGAGAGAGAAAACAAAACACACAGAGCAATGCTTAATGATGTTGTAAGTTAATTTGCTCTAGCCATTTCCAAAAACTCTAAAATCTATTATCTGGTAATTAACACAATCTACTTATGTTTTCGCAGGTACTTAAAAATATTTTTAAATATTTGGGCTACAAAGACCTCAAATCATGCCGAGAAGTTGGGAATATAAGTTGGCTTCGTAACTCAAAAAAGGCTTGGTGGTCTCAAACAAAAATCGTATTTAAAAATGACGACGAGTTACAAGACAAACTGACGGATTACCTGAAGCAGATTGAAATGACAACGAACGCCGTAAACTACAAGTTTGAGCTTGTTGACGAAAAGTTGCAGCGCTTTTGGGAAAATCTGGGATCTTCCATAAAATACTTGGAAATCAAAGATGGGTACTTTCAGTGCGTAAATGATTTTCGCCAGATTATTTACACCCAGTGTCCCAATGTGGAAGAATTAGTTATTCATAATTTTGATTTGGACACATATGACCACCTGGACACCACGGAAGCGACAAAATGGCAGGAGCCTCAGTTTGGGGAACAGAAGAATTTAAAATATTTTGAATCAGATGACATAAGTCTTCCTGTGTCTTGGATGGAGTTGTTATCCCATTTCCCAAACTTGCAGGTACAACATTTTAACACGCAATCTTGTTGGTGCTTTAGTTATTTCGTCTTTTAATACCACAATTTATGAAAATAAAAATTTATTGATTTTGTTAGGCATTGAAAGCACACGTATGCGAGGATGACATTTACAAGGCGATTACAATCATTCGTGAGCACAACCCCAAGATGCTGAAACTAAAGCACATTGATATTTTCGGTTTACCATGGCATTTCCGATACGACGAAACTTTTCGCCCTGTCTATTTGGATTCAAATCTTTCGCTTGAAAAAGTAATCATCCAGTTTGATAACTGTCAAGCGAAAACCTTAGAGGATATTTTGGAACTGCATGCCAAGTCTCTCAAAGAACTTTCTATTGTAAATCAATGTGGAAATGCTTTCAAAAAACTGCCGCCCCGTGTGCTCCTTGAATCTTTGGAAATGTTGACACTTCGTAATTGTAGATTTTCTGTGAACATTTTTAAGCATTTCCCAAATCTGAGAAAAGTTGATCTGGAATACATTGATCTCTCCTACGATCTGTTGGAAGATGCAGATCCCAGTCTTTGCATCAAAACGTGCACAGAGTTAACGCTATGTACAATAGTCCGAGATGAAGATGAAATCAAATTGGATTTGGAGTTTTTCCTCAGCTTGTTCCCAAATGTGGAGATCCTTACAGTTGGCGGACTCAATAATTTGGATTTTTCGATGATTTGTGAACGCTGGACAAAACTCAAATCTTTAAATGTTATCGATAGCAGCCAAATTGATGCTACTGGATTGTTGGGATATGATCCTGAATCAAAGGCTTCAAATGGGGTTCGTAAACCCAACATAACCAACTTGAAAGGTGAAAGTTTGCAAAGATATTTATGGAACAAAATTATTACAATTGTGGATTATTCAACTACTAACTTTAAAACTTGGATTGACAAATTGTAGATCTACAATCATTTTCAATGAAAGCAGATTTTGAATATATACATGAACAAAAGCGATTGAAATCTGTTGAGATGAAGAATGGTGACTATATTCTTAGAGAACTGGAGGGACTTCAAAATCTCAAAAAGTTTGAGCTCAAGGAATACAAGGTAGATATCACAGATACTAAAATACTTGATGTCACACTATTTCAATCTATTCCATTCCCTTAAAAAGCATTTGATTACAAATTCCAGTTAAAAAGAAGAAGAATCTGGACGAGAATATTTGCGAAATATTCGAGAAACTGAATGGAAAGCTCAGACTAGGCGGGATTTTTCGGTGTAGTCCCAAATCTCGACCCGGGCAACGCTCGATACTCACTAAGCTTATCCATTGTTCGTATAAAACAATAGAATTTAAAAGATTAAATTTTTTAGCTCAAAGGGTTCTATTATAAATATAGAAAAGTCTCAATTGCCGACCAAAATGAGATTCCAGTGTTGCCACTTTTCCTGAATATGATTTATGTGACTCTGTGCTATTCCGGGCTATTGCTCAGCTTCAATCAACAGTGCCTTATACAAGCAATAATTTATATTCACAGTCTGTTTTATTTTATATTTGAAACGTTTCAGTATTGTACAAAGCCAACTGATTTTAACATTATTGCATCTAGTAATTGATATAATTAAGAATGTTTACACTTACGCCAGAATTATTCAATCTAACTTTAGGGCAATTCCCACAGAATCTAAATATCGTAAAATTGGTGCATTGTCAGTTACATAATTTTCATTTGCAACTGAAATTACGTCATTTATAGTTCTGTATCTTAATTGATTTTCTCGACTGGCTCTTGGATATTAAATCAAATCTTGTTGCATCTAAATTAACTTGTATTCCTTGTAATATGTAATTTGAGTCAAAGAAATTTAAAATCTCGATACAAATGTTTTGATGATGGGGGAAATATCAAGTAGATTGAAGCGTAATGCGTCGATTATGTAGTTTGAATATTACATTGGTTTTTTCATGGTATCATCTGTACACTTACGTTCTGGAACTCATGCATTTGTCATTCAAACATATTTTTTGAAATGATTCTGCCTGCAATATTTCATGCGAATTTTTGTAGTAGAAAGAAACATCGTAGTAATTATATAAGTAAGAGTAAATCAGCAAGCGTTTTTTGTAAATAATTTACCTTATTACATAAGGTAAGGTACCTACATATCTATGTCATACATTTCAATTCAACACCAGTAAAACTCAAAGTGGCAACACTGTTGTTTTAGTGTATTTTTAGAAGGGCGGCCATTGAGACTCTTGGTGTCCCTTGCAGTATTTTTTCGACTTTAAAATTTTAATTTCTTATTTTCTTTTGTACTTTGAGAACAATAGTTTGGTCGAGCGTTGAGACAGGACGGGCATGTCCATACAATCCAAAACCTTACTGCATGCTTAAATTTCGGAGCTTTTCCATTGTTTATTGTTCAAATATTAATTCAAGGAACTTGGCCATTTGCCAACAAGCCAAAATATCATGTTTGGGTGTAAAACGGCACCATAGCAACCATTCACTTGCCATTGCAAAAATTAAAACTTTCTTGTTGAATATCGGAATACTTTATCCTAAACTTGGACAAAAAAAGTGATAGTTATTTCTTTTGCATATAAATTTTAATGAAAAGGCTATGGAAACCACGTCTTATAACCAAACCTTGTACCTTGTTTCAATCTTTATTGTTATAAAACATATCTAGTGCCGTTTGACTTTGTAATGAATTTGTAGGTGCATGGAATATGCTAGGAATAAATGGTGACCGGATAGAACGAGTGAGTTGTTTGCCTATGTACAGAGCTAGGTTTTACTACAGTGAAGGTTGGATCAAGAGTGAAGAGATTTACAGGAATACATGAGGATATAGTATGGCATAGGCATACAGAGAAATGGCTTAATTGATTCTCCAGACAGTACCTGGAGACATGGAATTACACGTGTCTTGTGATAAGACAAAACTTTAGAATAATGAACAAATTAGTAGAATATTCAGATATTCTACACGTGTCCTCATTACTTTGAACTGAACTGATAAAATACTCTCATGCAACTCCAATGTATATTGAGACTTAATAGGTCAAATATTTTGTATGCCTTTTAAACACTCTTTCAAATGGGATTGCGTAATCTTGATTACTGTCTGAACACATCTCATAAAGATTGGGCGAACGCATATTGGCATTATTTTTCGTAAATAAACTAACTAGCATCTCCATTTTCATCATCACTACCAGGTAATTGCATGTAAATGTTTTTTGCAATTATAATGAAAGTGTATAGAAACTGATTTTGCCACTTTCTGCGTTTTCTGTCATGCATAAAAAAAGCGGTGAAACGGATGATCCCTGAAAATACTGAAAACTTGGAGCTATGGTATAGGAAGCGAAACAATAAAGCTTTGATAGATTAAGAGGATTTTGAGCATCCGTATGGGAAATAGGCGTTAGTACATTGGGAAAAAATCTCAAATGGACTTGATTACTTGAGTTTTAGGATACCTAACAATTTAGGTTACGAGAATGCGAGAGAATCAAAAGGATTAGTGACGAGCATAGGAAAAAGTTTTTTATGAAGGCATGTGGACTTTAAAGCTTATCATCCCATGGGTACCTCCAAAATGGAAGAGTTGTTGACAATCCAAAGGCTATGGTTGACTAAAAATTACCGTATCGGACTTTCTATTTGCAAGGTTAACTTTCAAATGTTGGAATTGTGTTTTAACTCAGAATCTTGTTTGGGTTGTTGTTCCAAAAACAATTGGACTCCAAGAAGAAGGCGCGTCAAAAAAATCTGGAATTGTACATGGGAATATAACAATAGTGAATGAAGACACGGTGGAATATTATGGGATTCAAAAATATTATAATTCAAAAAATGTTTCAATCAACCTGAGTTCTATAATTTTCACATGAAAATGCACAAGGTAACCATTATTCTGTTGTGATTTTGTTATATTTGTAATATTTTACTGTCGCCCAATTTTTTTTATAGAAAAACATGTAACGTATGTGATTAGATTGATGCCTGTCATGGTTGGTATGTTTTGACTTCATGAGATAATATAATCTTTATTTATTACATTTTTGTGCATTGTCTTTGAAACGTTTATGCAATCATTTATAAATGTACCATTCATAAAGTACTTATGTGTATAGTTCGCCCACGTACTTAAGTATTTATGTTATGCATTTTGTTTATTTGATTTTGCAACAGTAAGCTTGGGATAAAATATTCAGTCAGTGGATCTTGAGTGGAATTTTTAGGTAGCCTTCCACAAATTATACCCCCTAGTTCCAAGAACGCATGACAGATAACAGAAACTATGCGTTTGGATCCTGAAGTAAGAAGCCAAAGTGAGACAATAGAACTGGTGACAGGAAATATGAGTTTATTGAAAGGCACCTTGCTTTGACGTTGCAAGAGCTGTAAAAGAATTGCTAGCAAAGTGCATGATAGACATGACTGACTGATAACTTATGACAAAATTTGTTTTGCTATTTATACTACTTTTCGTTAAGGTGAAACGTACCTCAAAATGACATTGATTCTTAAATTTAACTGAAAACGAAGGACTAATAAATTAGACTCCATAAATAAATAAATATATCTCCAGTAAATTTTATGTAGAGATTTTAAACAAATGACAAACCAAAATACCACTACTTTCATCACCGGGAGCACAAATTACAATATCTCATGAAAAATATAATACAAAAACCATCTCAATCCTAAAATTGAACTTTGACTACATATAATTTGAATTATATTAGAGACTCCGACTGTTATTTTCACCGCTAATCAAGGGATTAAAAACAGGACAATGAGACGTATATTATGTCAACCATACTCTGAGTACCTGTAAGAAACTTCGACAATGATCTCAAAACTCCGACTTATCTTTGTTTTTTAATATTTAGAAAACACTAGAAACAACGGGTTTTCCTTGTTTACAACCCGGTAACTACTAGTAGAAGTAATTGTTCTTGCACTTTTGCGTTTATGTCGACTTGATTTTTAAGTGCATGTGTGAACCAAAAATGATCACATATTTTGAGTCATGATTCAACTTTCATAATCATCTGAAGTTCTAGCTCCAACATTCTCAAACTGACGCTTGTACTTTAAAATTGTTTTGCTCATTTTGATTGTACTCATAAAATTTAACACAAAAAATAAGTTTCATAGACAAAGTTAATGGTACGAAGTAAAGATTTGCAGTCTCTGGGTACCTACGAAAAAATGCAGAGAGTCACTAAAGACGGAAGTTCTTGCTCGTCATTAAACGGGATGCTTGTACATAAAACACAAACTACCCTTTTTGTATAAGTTTCTTACAGGTACTTAAAAATGATGACAGTTTAAATTCGCTTCACTATTGAGTTTAAATCCAAATACTAGCGGAGATTTTAACACTCGAAGGTTTAACACAACGATAATGTTAGGTCAATAACGATACGGCTTTCCCGTTTTAAGCATTTTGAAAGAAACAATGAACCAACGCACGTGTCGTTAGTTGATATGCAAGTGATGAATAGACGGACCCTGATTAATGTTTGTTTTCAGTTGTGAATCTGACTACGTTTATCGGTGTAAAATTCCTAAAAATTTGAAGGATTTTTGATGGCTGAACGAACGTGAATGCCGGAGATGACGAAAGGTATTCCTGTAATTTGAGGGCTAATAATCCAAATCGATTGAGTATTAGGTACCAGAACTAATAAATAGTTTAAATCATTCACAACTAAACTTTACTTTTTACTTGAGAAAACAGTAAGGAGGAGCTGACGAAGTTTCATAATTTTACCAGGAAAGAACCGCTGTATATTTTTTAATCTTATAAACAATCAGGTTTATTTCGTCCAACTTTGTGATTTATACATTCAATCAATTCTTCATAATTATTGAACCTTCATTGACTGGACTTCCTCTTGTTTTTTTAATAAAGTAAAGGCTTAACGCTTGCTTTTAAGCACACAGTCTTAAATTTAGGGAAGTTTATTATAGTTGAAGTCGCTGTTAACTCGTCATTAATCTATTTTATTACAAGGTCAACGGCCCTCTACCCTTAGTATCTCACTTATGTACATCTACATCCCTTGAATCCACTGGCACGGCGGCTTGTCAATTCCGGTGCCCTCAATTATCAGCTCTCCATGATCTCCTACAGCTTTAGACTCACCAGAAGCTCTGTCAAAATTTTATAGTCTCAATCTTGAATTTTTTGTTAAAAATATCTAAACATTCCCTACAAATTACACAGACAGATCTTTTTCTGGCATATGGACTATAAAAAAGAACTTTTCTACTTTTAAATCCAGTGTCCTTGATAAGGGAAAGACTTTACGAGTTTACACCAACGTTTGCTTTCTTGTTCCAATTGGGAAGGTAGATGAGCCTTGAGATAATTTGCATTGCAACAGAGAAACGTGAGGGATGAAATAATGAGAAATCATGTATAATCAAAACACACCCCCAAAATATGCGATTAAAGTTCCCAAAAAATGTGATTTCAACTTTTGATTAAAAACAAAAAGTATACAGTAAAATTGGATATTATGAAATAAAATTCATGGGAAATGTCCACAAATATAATAGGGTTTTCAATATTTTCATTAAGGATGAGGCGCAAGCACAAGATTCTCTGAACTGATCAATAATAATCCATATAGAATTAAAATTCAACTTATTATTTGTATTTAAAATATATTGAATATTGTGGCCAGCGAAATGGAAAGGATCCAAAACTTCTGGTAGCTATAAATAACAGAGACCATGATATATCCTTTAAGTTTTTATGAAGTAAGCTAGATTATCGTTACAGGAAGGCTGAGTTATTTAAAACTATAATAGCCTATCAATTACCAAATTTATCGCATACCTCCTACTAGTTGTAATTGTTCTCTGAGTCTTCCTACAACGGTGCAACTATGAGAGCAAAGAACCTGGTACGCCGGAAATTTGAAAACCGGCAGTTCATTATCGATTATGACTATCCTAGCATATCCTGGTGTAACCGGTCTGGAAATTTGGACGATTTTTGATGGTCACAACATGTCACAAAAACCATTTTTGTTGCCATCAAATAAATCGATGGCATATCATGCCCCATCGGGAGACAAAATTTTTCCTTTTTTGTTTTATCCTCGCAATAATTAGAAATGCAAATGAAGTTTGTGCCAATGAGAACTGCAAGAACCCTACCTTTCGTAACACTAGGCGAAGAAGACATTACACTTTAATATCACGCAAAAACTTTCATAATTGTAATTATGTGGTAACCAAAATGTAATAAAAACCTCCCAATGGAATAGTTAAAACTTTCCCGGTGAAAAAGCTTAAACGACTTTGTGACTTCGGCAAGAAAAGCTGCATTTTGGAAACTTTTCTCAATTTTGGAAAAAGGTGGTGGTTTTGGCAAGAAAATTTGAGATGTTATGAAATTATGAGATGGCAGGATTATACATTTTGATGCGTAGATAACAGTGCTTGAAGAAAAAACCGTTTTTATCCATCGTAGCGCCCGCTAGTGGCCAAAAAAGGTGGCCCTTTTGATGTGTCATTTGGAAGTGTTCAGAAGGCAAATTTTCTCTCAGTTGCGTCATTAATGCCTGAAATCAAAAATTGGGGAAAAGGCGGCAGGTATTGTTCGGGAATGTTGGAGTGATCAGTATATAGCATGTGACATAGCTTCCTCAACGAGCATCTTCAATTTCAACGAAAATTTGGGAACCCCTGGCGATATGGATTGCTTTTATTCAAAATTTATTTAGAAACAGATCGGACAGGCTAAATTTATTATGTGAGTGGGAGAATCAATTGTCCACAACAACATTAGCTAGAAAATATTACCATAAACAAAATGTTTGGTTTCAGTGCCACAATAATTTGTGCACAAAAACCTGTAATTATTGTAGATACAAGTTTAAACGGCAACCCGCGAATGAGTTTGAGTAGTTGATGACACTTAAAACAAAATGATTGACGGTGATTCAAAAGACACAATACAGGTTTCAGGAAAACGTAGCAGAAAGACTAGAGTCGAAGTCCAATCACCATAACATTTGCAGCACTCAATGATCAATAAATTAATTACACACTTCTCCAGCACTTAATTGATCTAAGCTACATATTTTTAGCATCCTAATGACATAAAGGCACTTCCGGATGAAATAAAATTTCTGGTAGTTTCGGTAGAGAACACGAGAGCAGTAGAAGAAAGGTAATTCGTGGATGTCAGGTGAGCCAAACCTCGAGAGGATTAAAGAGCAGGGCAGTGATAAGTACTGTAAGTGTTACGCAAGACATTTGACATCCACCACATCTCATTCGATAGACTCACCTGTATCATGTGGAAACGATGGAAGATCCAAGAGCTCTGGTGGACTCTCAATTAGTGCATAAATATTCAATTCGGAACAAAATATGGGGAAAGTTACTTCGATCAATTGTTCGGATTTTTCTTGTATATTTGAGTGTTTTGAAGACGAAAGAACCTACAAGTTAAGAGCACTTCAATGATGACGGAAATCGTCAATGAGCACATGGTGTTCCTACAATCATGATTGGGGATGAATGAAGCTGGTTTGATTAGGGAATTTTGGAGTGAACAAAACATCGTCTCTGACAAAGTGGAAATACTTTTAATCGTCAAAGGAAGGAAAAGGGAACTCCTACAAGTCGCCAGTTCTTCTATTGTCAAACGGATAGTGCACAATTCTATCTATTAAAATTTTGAAGTTATCGAGTCCTAATTATTGTGCACTGGGTAATAGAATACTCTCATTAAACTCCAGTGAATACTGACACCACATAGGTCAGTGTATTTGTATGATTTTTAAAGTCTCTTTCAAATAGAGTTACGTAACCTTGATTGCTGGCTGATCCAATCGCATAGAAATGGTGCGAACGCATATTGGCATTACTTCCCATGCAATAAACTATCATTCTGTTAGAACTTATTCATTGTTAAAATTATGTTGGTTTTAACCCTTGTTAGTGAATTAAGCGTTAGTTCTTTTTATTAATTCGATTTTATGAAGCATCTTTTTTTCCATCATTACTACCAAGTAATAACGTGAAAATGTTTTGTTAAATCCTAATGCAATTGTACAGCAACTGACTTTGCCACTGTTCTTGCGTTTCCTGTCACCTTTAAGAAAACTGGTAATCCCGTAAAATATTGTGCTAAAATATACGAAGCCAAACAATGAAGCTTTGATAAGTTAAAAACATTTTGACCATCCGGATGCCTGATAGGCGTTAATACGTTAGGATAAAATCTCGAATAGATTTAGGGACGTGAGTTTATGGATACCTACCTACTTGATTTGAGGTTACCAGAATGGGAGAGGTATCAGGAGGAAAAGTAATGAATATTGGAAAAGTTTTGTGGAAACATGTGAACTACAAATCTTATCATGAATGACATGAAACAAAATGACGTGTAAAAATGAGCTACTGCAATGTTTTATTTCAATGTCAATATCAAAGTATCAAAACTTCCATCGTCCACCATTTTAAAGTGGAAAAATCCACTTTTGTCCACTGGATTTTAGACACCTGTCCAGTGGACAGAAATACCTATAGAATCAAAACTTCCGTGTCCACCCAGAATTTTGGTGGAAGAAACCACTTTTGTCCACCGGAAGAAATTGATTGTTAATAGGACATGTATACTCTGCTTTGTATAAGATGGTTAATTTGCCTTTCTGGGCTGATATTGTAGCAACTACAGATAATTTTCATCAATTCTTTTTAACCTTTTAAAGTTCCATATACCATTTCAATTAATATATTTCACATTGCTGTTTTTTTAACCCTTGTATAATATTTAATTGGTTTTTTAATTGCTCTCTTTTTTATATTAAATAGTTCACTCTAAAGAACTCTTGTGCAAATTTTAAGATCATGTATCACTAATAAATATCATCTAAAGAGAGAGCGAAACCTGCATATTTTGACAGTTTTTTGTATACTTTTATTTCATTAATTAAATAGTATGTTATATTCCCATTTCGTCTACATTATACCAGAATTACATTATTGTGAGAGAATTGTGACATAAGGTGCAACTTTAAACTTTATGGTAACTTATATTTATAAATAAGTATTTATATAAGTAATTATATACTAATTATTTCATTATAATGTATTATACTTTATATTTTAATTTCTAATAGATAATGTTTACTTAAGAATATGTATATTAAAATAGCTAGAGTAGCTAACAAATAAAAGCCATATAAAGTCGTATTGCTTAGATAATTGTATTCCCTCATGAAAAATTCAAGGCATCTCTAGTATTGCATTGTGGTTGGGTACTACTAAAATGTTGAACTGGTCATGTCACCATATGTAATATATAAAACTTTCCTACAGACACGACACAAGTTAATGTTATATTTTAGAGTATAGATTGAGAAACCTGATATTTAGTTTTTGATTTTAAACTAACATTTATTGACTACTTGAATATAACAGGTATGCAAATGCTAACTAAAGCAAGGAGGAAAACAAGCAAACATTTCACATCTCTTGCCCGAATATACCTTGAGCCAGACTTTCAAATGCACAATATTTTTAAGGTGGTTATTTAACAAAACACATATTCTTATCGGGGTAATTTTTATTATAAATGATTCAGGATTGCTTAAATTTGAGTCACAGAGTACTCTAGTGTCTATCAGAAAGTAGTCCAGTGTCCACCAGGGAGTAGGTGTAAATCTTAAGCATTTTCAGCTTTAGCTGTCCAATGTTTTCATGCAATCAACTACCTGCTGTGTTTTTCTTCTGGGAACAGGATTTTTTGGTTTACATTTTAACAAGGTGCTCAAGGAGTGTTGCTGCCAGAATTACCAGGAATGTGTAACATTATTCAGATATTGAATATTTTCTATCATTATGAATTTTCTTTGTGTTCTTTGTCCAGTTTTCATCATTA
>JAQIXX010003482.1:0-19515 GCA_034700605.1 Willowsia nigromaculata | reverse complement strand
TAAAAGGAATAAAGTGTGTTTTGCAACAATTTCGTACAATTAAAAAGGGCATTTTTTCGCTTTGTGAGTTGCTGCCTCAAAAAAATAGCGGTTTTTACATTGCCCACATACACAACAATTCACCCAAAAATCTCAGCAAAACAATAGATTTAATGGCACCACAACAATCTTAAAGGCGCAGGCGGTTAGTGAGTAAAACAGCTGATAGAATCACATGGCACAAAACTCTAGAAATACCTGCTTACTTAATTAGTCATAAAACTTTTACAAAACTTTTAGAACTGTAGTTTGTTTTAATTATAAAAGCAATTAAAAATTGCGTGTTCTGTGTTGTGGGTTCAGATTACAGATGTTGTTTGTAAACATGAACACATGATAGCCGTGGAACACCTGAGATTACATCATCCTTTGCCATCCTGTCTGTTCATGCACTTCTGTTCACTTTCATGCACTCAGAAATGCTCGGAAGCTTTGAAGAGTGACGGGTCGTTTCGAGCGAAGGTTCCGAACTCCAATCGTTTCGGGATATGTCGATTGCAAAAAATTGTCAGTGATCTGATCAGTTAGTCAAGTGATTCATCCGGTCCAATCCGAAAAATTAAAAATGTTGAGTGGAGTGTTAGAGAACGTGAGGGGAGGGTTGATGAAACCGGAAGCGTTTCGGAAAGCGGAAATGACAAGAAGAACATTAAACTTCTCGTTAAGTTCTACTGCTGTCGTGGAGCCAGTTTATAGTGCGGGCATTTTCTCGCTGGATTTGGACTGGACCAGAAGATTGTAAGTAATTTTAAAGATTTAAAAATATGTAAATGCTCCAAAAGTTAAAGCTGAACTATCATCTTTTGTATTGTTAAGTAATAATAAGAAGTTTCACTTTTAATTGCAGTTTGCTAGCTGGTGCCTCAGATGGGAGTTGGTACATTCATGACACATTCAACTTCACTCAGACTTTGGATCACACGAAAAAGTGTGTTGCTCAATGTCCCCCAAGAACCTGTCACACGCGGTCGATTTCCACAGTTGAGTGGTTTCCTTCGGACAATGGCGTCTTCACAACTAGTGGGTTTGATGGCTGGTTAAGTATTTGGGATGCGAATAATCCAGAACGCCCAGTTGACAGGTATCAAAGTGATGGACCGGTTTATCGACACCAGACGAATCCCAATTCAGGAAGCCTTATCGCAGGTGGGTATTTTTTAATTCAGTAAGTATAATTTATAAAGTGAATTCTTCACTAAATAATTGCCTGTCATTTTCTCTGTAGTTTGCGCAGACGGCGAAGTAAACCTGATGGACATTCGAGCTGGAAGTGCAATTCAAAAACTACCTGAAGTAAATTCGGAACTGAAGGAAGTCCGTTGGAATCCCTCCCATCAAAACCAGCTCATTGTTGGCAGTCGTGGAGGTCACTTGATCGAATGGGACATTCGTAGCACCTTAGATTACATTTGTTACAGTGTCGACGAAGTGCGCTTATCAAGAAGACCTGTGGTGACGAGAAGCCGTACTGAAGCATCATCATCTACCTCCCTACTTCAAGCACATACCGGTGCAATTGACAGTATGAGATTTTCCTCCAACGGCCAAGAACTCTACACATTTGGAGCAGACGGTAGAATCCGACGCTGGAGAATTGGCGTCAGCTCAGATCCTTGCAGTGCTACCTTTCGTTACGGCAAGAAGTCAAAAGGCCACGGAAATTTTGCAATTGATGTCGCCGACATGTTTGATCCTCCAATTGTATTCGTTCCAAAAGCCACCTCCATTTACATGTGTGATATGAAAGACTGTCGTTTGTTGCGAGAACTTGTGGGTCATTTCAAACAAGTTAACTGCTTTGTTTATGATGAAACTTATCAGCAAGGCTACAGTGGAGGGAACGACGCAGGCGTTATAGTCTGGAGTGGGAATTCTATGTCGGAGCAGACCTACATGGAGGAAAAGTCGAGAAAGTATGGATGCAGAGAGTCGAGGGAGACAGCGCCCAAACCGAAACCACTCATTGATTTAGATGACGATGATGACTAGTTAAAATAGATGCTAAGATGCTAAACTGATTTTCAAAAATTATTTTGTAATTTGTGATAAATATTTTTGTACTTAACCATGTAAAAAGTTATTAAAATTTTGTTTTCCAAATCTTGTGACTAAACTCGTTTAATTTATTACCCCGTAGTTAAAGCCAATTAAATTAAACAGACATGTAGCAGCTCTACCAAGACTTTGTTTGACAACAAAAAATACGTACAAACAATTATAAGCTTCATTAATAAAGTAGGATGCCAATTGCCAGCTCAAGAAATGATAATCATCTTTATCCAAAAATGTCGTGGAATGTAGTTCCATTGAATCCCACCTCGGAGGATTTGGCATCTTGGAAATGAATGTACATTTTGGTAGGAGCAATCCCAAGACTGGACTGTACTTTTTCGAACACGGCTTTTGCGTGCTTCTTATTTTCAGCTACTCCCAACTGCCCAATCGACATGAGAATTGCTTGACCACAGGGCTGATCATCTCCACCGAATGACATGATTTGATCAGGATTGATAGTGACGACACAGTACTACGATTTAGAGCAAAATAAGTAAACTAATAATGCCTCAGTTATTAAATGCTTTTCCTAAATTCTTCCAAAAATATTTTGCAACTTACGCTCAAAGGCTTTCCCAAACTGGTTGCGATAACCTAAAATTGAATGAGCAAAACAGTCAGTTAAATAAATGTGGATGAGGAAGATATGATGAAAATAGAGAGATGCACTTTAATTTTAAAATAATCAACAACCTGACAAAGTTCCTTCTCCAGACCAGCAGGCACCTTGCTTCGTGGAACATTTGTATCAATCCTGAGATGAGGCATTTTTGGACTGAAAAAGAAAGTTAAAACTGCAAACTACAATTAATTTTTAACATGGCAGATACTTTGAGGTGGTTGACTTTTTTTGACAGTTACATTGGTACCTTTAGTAGGGAAGCAGAAACCGGAGAAGCCAGAAAATGACAATCGAAAACACTAACGAGCTGCCGGTAAAATGAATGTCCGATAAACTAGATTCCCTAGAGTTTTAAGCCAAGTTCAATTAAATCTCAATGATAGTAAATCCACTGATATGCACTTGGATTGATGGAATGAATTAGCACGTTCTAAGATCACACTTTTATCGACTATGAATACCGTGTTGTGTACGTGGTTTATGAGGTATCAGATATCCATTCCATGAGATACAAGATAGCCCGCTTTCAAGGTCGCACAGAATACATTGAAGAGGATAAGGAGAGTACGGGAGCAATGTGAAAAAGAGTTGGAGTGTGGATCGACTTGACTAGCTTTCACGTTTCACCTAACCAGCCCATGAGAGAATGCACACTAATTTTACCATGCAAAATTAAGCATCATTCTCCACTGGAGAATCTCCAGCTTTCCAGCTTCGTTAGTTGAGCTCATTTAGTCGATTTTTAAATAAAGCAATTTTTCATCTTATATATCAGCCTTATGAGATTTAGATCATTTGGATGCCAATGCCAATACCAAGCGCGGGAGTAATGTTTGTATGCAAATTAGTTTCAGTAAGAACATTATGGAAGGACCTTTAATATTTTTAAATTTTGTTAAAAATTAAAAAAATTAAATCAGAGCTCTTCTAATAAATTATAATAGCGAATGAGTTATTATATCCTTATTGCATCAAATAAGGGATAAAACCATAAAAATCTTTTCTCGTTTTAGATCTCTCTAGCTACTTGGTTCAGCGGCTTCAATGGCGAAACCAATGGACAGCTTGACGAACTCGTTGAGTTGGGTGAAGTTCATGTTTTCAATGTTGTCCTGGGGGGTGTGCATCTGGGGATGTGCAACTACTTCACTGGCCATAGCGGCAGGAAATCCAGCTAATTAGTAAAAATTAATTAGGTCAATAAAAATTATACCACAGAGGAGATGTTTGAATGACAGGGGATGGGGCAAAGTAAGATATGCTGGCTGCTTACCTTGGCTGAAGCTAGCATGATCAGAACATCCATACCTTTAAAAAATATAACATTAAAAATTTAATTACTGGACATTTAATTTATTTGTGAGCATATAATTTAATCAGCATACCCGCAAGTCCTATCCTGCCTTCCGAAAGTGAGGTACCCGTCGGTAAGAATACGAAGGTATTGTTGTACCTCAGCGTTTCCATTATCTGTGAAAACGCCAATATCATTGATTCCGTTCACGTAGTAGCTGACAACATCCAGATTCAACATGGCGACAACATTGACATTCTGTCTCCTGTATTCCTGGGCTATAGCCTGGCTGCCTCGAAGTCCAATCTCTTCCGCAGCATACCATTGGAACTCAACAGTTCGCTTGAGAACGACTCCAGCTTGGACGATGTCCCTCAAAGCTTCCAAAATGGCGACAGTGCCGCTACCATTGTCATCAGCGCCTAATATATTAACACACAAGACACCATATAATATGCGAAAATTTATTAAAATTGACAGTTTAAAAAATCATTTACCAGGAGCGGACAAACTGGAACCATATCTATTCACGGAATCCAAATGAGCCCCCAAGATGACGACTTCGCTTCTGAGAGTGGGATCAGAACCAGTCAGCCTTGCAACAATGCTCCTCTGAAGATAACCATGATCTACTTCAAAAACAGATGCGTTTCCAGCATATCCCTGGACACTGGACTCAACCTCGGACAACAACCAGAGTTGGGATGACCTTCCTGTAGCGGAAGAGTAGTAACTGAAGAGAACATTTTGATTATATTATGACTTTATGACTTATTTTGTACAAGTGATGCATGCATTTCTCTTATATAGACTGTCAAGTACCGGTTGTGGTAGCTGCTAAAATGCTCAATGAAGCTGACGACTCGGTCAGCGTTCAAATTGTTGATGACGCTGCGAACAGTGGCGTTGAATCTCAAAGTGGTAGGGACAGCTAAAACAAAGTTGAAGAGAGTAAATTACATAACGTATATTTTTGAATTGGGGGATACTGAGATATTTTTATTGCTTACCATGTACATCGACATTTGCAGGCTTAGCGGTCAAGTCAATATCGGTAACATCAACGAATGTCACTTTCTTTCTGATCAGTTCCACGATTTCCTTTTCCGACATCCATTTTCCAGGATCTTCTTCGCTCGTCTTGATCAGTCTTTTGCCTTCTTCGACAACCCTGCTGGAGGCAAGAGCCACTCCAACGGCTGCGATCAACAAAATTTGGAAAGTCTTCATGATTGATTTGAGTGGTGGAAAGTCCCTTTGAATGCTTCTGATGTGCGCTCACTGATCGTCTCGGAAAGGAATGAACAAATATTCTCCAGGAAAACTCTTTTTTATAAAGAGAGATCACTCAAAATACGCCGTAATCCTCAAATACTGGAGTAATATTTTATCATCATTTTTTATCAAGTTCATTGTCAGAAACAATTCATAATGTTTGGGATTTTACATTTGTATTTATGCATACTAAAAATCCCCTCATTTTTCTCTTGTAATGTATTCACGTGTGCGTCATTTTATTCGCAAAGATTAAAATCAAAATGAAACAAATGAATGGAATTATCTTGTGATTGATACGTGATCGGTTTTACTTTTGAGCAATATTTGTATGAATGCATAATTGATAATAAAACAATGGAAGTTCCAGTAAAACTGGTTTATTTTAAGATGAACAATATTATTTTTTATGTCCTGGAATGATAAGCCATTTGCCTTTGGGTGCACCTGTTGTGTAATCGTGTAATCGCTTTTCTACTTAACACGTTGTTGGAAACAATGAATGGCTGATACTTTCGAAATCAATTTGACGGGACAATCGGGAACAATAAAATAATCAATGCGTAAGTTCCGAATGACCACTTTCAGTTACGCAAATTGCTTATGATTATGATTCGATGATGATTCGATATGAATATGATTACTTATGTAGTAATTACAATATTTAGAGTAAATTTAAAGTTAGAAAAATAGAGCTTCAATATTTCAATCCATGATAATGTAGGTGCAGACATGGTAAAAACCCAGGGTTTTTTCAATTAAAACCCCAAAACCCGGGTTTTAATGGGTTTTAGGGGTTTTAATGGGTTTTATTGGGTTTTTAGGATTTTAACGGGTTTTAAAGCTTTTATATACACTTATATATGGGAACTACTTTTGGCGGGTTTTCTATGGCTCCATATCAATGCATGTTAATTCATTTTTACCCGGCAGCCCAATAAAACCCAACCCCCATCGTCATGTGGGTAGCCCGTTAAAACGCGTGTTCTAATGGGTGTACTTTTTCATTTTAAAACCCGGGTGCCATGCCTGCCACAAACACATTTTTACCCAGCAAAATCGTCAACCGGGTGTCCCACTAAACTCCGGGTTCACAACGGGTGTGCCCACTTACTTCAAAACCCAGTGCCCATGCCTGCTCCTCGTATTATACGTTCATTTTCAAAATAAATAACTAGACTTTTCAACCCAAAATCCTCCTAATTTTAGTTTTTTTTTCTACTACAGAATTATCATATTCATAGAATGTTGAAAATGAAAATAGTTGGAATCGAAAAGTATATTTTTCAAGTATACAGTAAAGGGGAAAGAGCCATTCACAAGTGTTTATTTAAATTTTATTAGAATGTTGTTCGGATAAGATTTGATTCAATCTGAAGGTCAGGCTGTGCATCTCTCAACAATTAATCCATAAATTTTCAACTTTATAACTCCTCATAAAAAATATTGTACAATTCTTTCAATGACTTTTAAATAGAGATATCCATCAAGTAGATTTTTTTTCAACTCCTTAACGGAAACTTTTTATTGAGTAGCAAGTGGGGTTGGTTTGGGTATCGTAACGGTCGACAATTAATACAAATGAAATGTAAATGAATTAAAATATTCATACTATTCATCTTGTTCTTTGAAGGATTTCTCACATTATTTTTATCACAAAAGAAATCTTTAAAAATCGAAACTCGATGCTTTTTAGGCTTGGAATTTTGGGTACCACGGAGCCATTTCTGTACCCATTTCAATAAACCTAATTCTTATGTAGTACTTTAGTCACAAATAAAAAACAAACGGTAAGTAAATGTAACCTTGAAGAATTTCTATTTCCTACATATTCTTACTATAAATTTATTTATGGACTAACAGCTTCCTCATCATTTTGGCCCCTTACAAAAACTATAATACAGCGCACACAACTAAACAACCTTCTATAAAGGTATTTCTTTTTCAATTGACGAACATCTTAGTTTTCAATCCCATTCAAGAAAAATGATTGACATAGACATGGCAATCAATAGGATCTAATGATCAAACAAGTTGAGCTTCAAGATGGTGTTTATAAACTATGACAAAAGCGAGATATTTGCAACTTTGGTAAAGAATTCAAAGGATGATGGTGCTTCACGTTCTCGAGAGTTATATAAATACTACAAGAGTAGATTCAAAAAGGAAGTCAAACTGTTTATCTTTTAAAAACTGTTCATGAATTTTATACTCCACCATTCGTCATAAAAATGTTCATCGGTCAGCTTTTAGGCTCGTAACAGAGCTACACAAGTGAAATATGTACCTGTGGCTTCCCTAAACACAAAATTTGTCTTGAGTTTCGAGCAAACACTATCTTTTGGGCGTGGATAATATAACTGAAGATCGCAGAGAGTTTAATTCTAATTTTTTAAAAAATATTCCACCAGTCCAACTACAAAATTTTACGGGCTCCAAATTGTTGTATGATTCTGTATGAACTTTTACCTTTGATGTGGAGCAAAACAAATAAAAACAGCAAATACTTTTTGCCATCTTGTTTTCCTACACCTACATTCTTGTTCTTTGGAATCTAAAAACGTAGTTTTCTTATTTATGTTTTCCATTTATTTGCATCCATTACTTTTCGTAAAGGGGAACAACAATTTCTTGAAAAACTTTGAAGAAAGGTGGAATCCAGCAGAGCCCAATAAAGTAAACATGCGATCGTATTGCTTTGGCCGGTCTGCGAATTCCTACTCATGTAACGGATTGAAAAATAATTGTATGCAATGCTCAATCATTTCTACATTCTGAGTTACATTCTCACATTACATTTTGAAGCAAAGAAAAATTTCTAAACTGACGTTGACCGCAGTAACCAATTTAAATTTCTTCTACTAACCGGCATCTAAATAAGTCACATAATTCTTGCGAAAAAAGTTTGAAGTAAAACCATCAGGTCACATTGCAAGACAGTGTTCCATTTGCCCGAAGCCATTTCAGAATGTAGATATAATATTATAAACTCACATAATCATAGAGCGAAAATCAATGTCAGTCAACCTTAAGTTATGTAACAAGATTATCTAAAAAACCGTTGTGAAAGGCAGCAAATATGATTAAATGCAGGCTTCGGTCTGATAAAATATCATCCACAATATTCCAGGAATGAGTTTCGGTAACGTGAAGTAGGAATTTAATTTTTGATATTTTAAGCAGTTATTGTATTGAAAGACAGGCTTGTGTCAGTTATTCCTTTCTTTTGCTCGAATTTGGTAGACGTTACAAACGAAACGAGACAGACAGGTGAAGAATGAGATATTACAAGAAACATGGGACACAAAACTTGTTACGAAAAACTGAAAACCGGTTGAGATCGTCTTTTTATCGATTTTTGTGAGAAGCAAGTTTTGGAACGAAAAAACGGACAAAGGAAAAATATGTAACATTTCGTTCCTCTGTGCTTCTCCGATCGTGCCTGGTGGACAGCTTCTGTACTCTACATGCTTTTACATTACGCAGCACGCGTAATGAGAATAATAATCCGAATTTGATGGAAAAAGTAGCTTCGTCACTGATTTTTTATTTTCATATTTATATGTGCATTTTTCCCGGTAAAAATAATTTAATTTGTATCAGCATCCTAGCAAAACCTGTGACTAGGATGTTCATTCATGATTTAAACAGGGCTGCAGAATAATTTTTAACATAGAAGTCGAAGTTCATAGCAAGAAGTTTAAAAAATGAATATTCTTATGAACTCGTAGAAATCTTGACTACGAAAAAAAGCTCAAAGGTTTAGCAGCTTTATTCCCCTGCCTCAGAAAATGTTGAAATTGAGTAGGTATATGAAAATTGTTATGACTGTTTTCCGGCAACCCGTTCTTCAGGATTGGGTACACACTAAACACATGTAAATTCAAAGGTTCAGACCAAATGTGTTGCTCGTGTGGTGTAAGAAAAATATTGTACGCAGACTGATTCTCTATCAACTATCAACAACATCCTACGCTTTCCTTCTTCCTTCCACCTACGCACACTCAACACCAAAACTACTAACAAGTAATATTCCAGGAACTATCACTCCCACCCAATATTTCGCGTATTATTTGGTTATCGTTTTCATTATTCATATGCTCGCATGTTACTTTTTCTACCTGTCAATGCAAATAAAAAACTTTATCAATTCCCCCTTCTACCTCCCTATTTGCAAAACATAAGCTTTCCGTCAGTACTTTTTCCTCCTTTTCATCTATTTAGAGGGCTTTCTCCCTTTCCTCAACACTCACAACAACAACACGATTTCAAAGAGAAAGTCCACGAGTGAAAGTTACATAAATCCTAACCTACAATTTGTACGTGTGCATTTGAAGAAGGAAAGTGCTTTCTCCTCTTCATAAAAAACATGATGAACATTAATTTTACTTTCTAAATCCATAATAATACACTCTTCAGGAGATTAAATATCGGAGAAAGAGAGATTGATGATGAACAAGTTGAATAAGGACTACAGAAGAATACATAGCAAAACAACTAGTCTGTATGTTTTTTATTGATACGACATTCCTCTGTTTTTGTCAAGACAATGTCTTTCGCACTTTTAAATCAGACAAGACATGAAATTAGATGCAAATATAGAAAATTTGAGATAAAGTTACATACTTTCATACACGACAAGACGACAAATGACCGACTTGACTGGAAGTCGACTGAAGAACTCGTTTCTAATGGTTAGCGAGTGTCTGGATTATTAGGCAACATTTGAAAGTAAATTGTAGCAATAAATTGTTACTTTGGGATGCGATTTTACACTAAATTAAATAAAAAGCCTCAGAAATATCATATCTATATTTTTCAACGTTAGTATCTATTACGCCGGTTGAGCATGTGCAAAAGCATTGACTTCATCATGTTTGTTTGTCTGTCTGTCTGTCAGCATGATAACTCCCGAACGCCTGTACTGAATCCGCCGAAATTATGTACATAGTTTCGGCCCTATATGCCCTAGGGCAGAACCTTATTGATTTTCAGCCAAATCGGTCAACCCTTTCCCCCGGGGGTGAGGGGTCATTAATTTTCTAATGTTGAAACATATGGCTTTTAGTAAACCATTTGAACAGCCTTGTCAAGCACATCATTTTCCTACAATTACATTTTGGATACATGCCCCCCCCCCCGGCAAAAAACCGCACATCAATTAATTTTTGGTTACTAAATACTTTAGTATCGACGTCAAACAAAATCAATCTCATCATAAATCTCATTTCACAATCATTGATCATTATCATCATTATCATCATTATTCTAACAAAAGCTGTGTCTCTGTATCGTATTTGCAGCGGTTTATTTGTTTTCCATATCAGTATTTCTCTACCTCATAAGATTTTGGCATATTCTTCTTAAAATATTCCACTTGATCTACATTTCATCATTCAACAAGATATATTTCAAGTTTATGCAAGTTTCATCAAAATTTCAACACAATACAAGATCTATGGAATATTCTATATTATGTAGAGGATATATATTTGCTAATTTGAAATTTTTGGGTAGGTTTCATATATTCTTGAAAACCATAAGTTGCTTACATTCAATAACTTTTATTACAACAAATACCAATCTATTTCATCTCAGTATCATGCTACGTGTAAGTTTCTATGTGACAATAAAGGCAACATTTTATGAACCTATTGCAACATGACTTTACAGACGACAGAACTTTAATTACATATATGTTTTTACATTTCTCATGCAAATGATCTAATTAGAGTAGCTATAAACGATCCAAATCAAATATATTTATTGGTACTTTTTATTCATAATTAACAGTATTTCACTTGAGTTATACTAAATAATATTGATATATAATTACTTTGTTAGGGAATCATATGTTATGTTGGTTTCATAAGTACTTGCTTATGTCTCTCAGTAACTAATTGGTTTTCGCACAAATGTACTAGTAGCAAAAAACCATGTGCACGGATCTCACTTTCTCCGCACAAAACCATACGCAGCTTGCAGCTCCGTCAGTCACGAGCACTTTCTTTAGCTCCGCAACCCATCATTCCTAAGCAGCCAAGCAAACAAGAAAATTGTATAAAGAGACTGGTCTGCTCTTTCCGTTCTCAGTGACTCTCCAACTTTGTCTGAAACAACAGTCGGAGTACAATTTCAGCGCAAGAATGCTTTCAACAAAACTTCTCAGCATTGTGTTAGCCTATTACAAGCGCACGAGCGATAAAACACGATAAATTGATTGAAATTGACAATTTTGAGTGTTACGTGTCACACACGTGCACTGCATCTCAGCTAAGTATTTATATGGAGTCAGCAGAGTGCTCGTTTATTAACGACTTGTGATTCTTTCTATTTCAGAAAAACTCTTGGATTCTGGATCTTTCATGATGAAAGTGGAAGCATAAAATTGAAAAAATAGTGTATTTTATCCAACGAGTGGATTGTCGTTTGTGTTTAAAGTGAAATTTATTGTGCTATAAATAGGGACGAAACTAATTGAACAAAGTAGTTCCGTGTTTTATAAAATATTTCTACAAAATCATCGGGTATCAGCAGTATTGATACGGTAAGCACTATTCAAATGTTTTTAAATGAAAAAATTGGGAAAGTATTGACACAAGATGTTATTAAGCTGTGGAAAGTTTCATTACTACTGATATTTGTCATTCAAGTTGAAATGCACCATGAGAAGAAGGATTTCTGTTGCAACTGAAACTATAATATATAACCTTAAATTTCTCGGCTATCAAGCTTTGATTCATATTATGCTTTGATATACTATTATATCAAAAATTGATGTTTTAAAATTAAACCAAAGGAAGTATTATTGAATTTCGTAAATCGTCACACACGAAAAATTTGGGAAAGCAAAATTCGACATTGGTCGGTTGTTTTTGGCGCAAATTAGAGTGTATTACGCTAGCCATAAACATCATGAGACATGTGTTCATATTATTTCGGTTGGTTTGATAGAAATTGTACAGTTCGTTTTGGTTTTGATAAGGTTTGAAGTACAACCGCGGAATTTTCTGAAACAAATTTACTTAGTACAGTAATCAGATTGGGTTTAATAAATATTATAATGGCTCCGAATATATGATTGGTTATATAGGCCGGTCAATTAACTTCATTAAGCGCAAACTGCTTAAAAATATTAACAAGGCTTTTCATCAGGATACTGAAATAGATGAAATCGCGAGTGGACTTCCTTCCTATTCAACATTATGTTTCTTATCGTGCTAATCCGGAATCGCGCTTTTCCGCATTATGTTTATATAATCCGGGCGGAAGATCATAGATTATAGGAATGAATAATGGATACAATATCTTATAGTTACGGACTCTAGCCATTAAACCAGACTTCAAGAATTTGAATCCAAACTAGCCCATCCCGGAGCAGTTGAGCTTCCATTCGTTTTTTAAATTGGATTGCATTTGCATATGTTTAAGATTCAATAGTATAGGGAATACAAAGAGAAAAACAAACGGATTTAAAATCTTTCACAGAATTTTAGTTTCAAAAATAAGTACGTAATCAACATTAAACTGAGTATGCAACAAGTGCTTTCAGGATCTCTGTCCTTATTAGCAACTCGCCAAAATACTAATGCCTTTAATTCAAACCGTTTGAGAAGCCCGACCGAAAGGTTAAAAGATATGTACTTCGAACGTCTCAACACATTTTTCATTTCAACTTTTAGATAAGAATGGTTTCATGTTCATCTGTTAATTTTATGTGCAGCACATAATGTGCTACCTACAACCAGCAATTTTGCATTATGATTGAAATTTTATTAATTTCAATATTACTTGCAACGTTTCCGTCATACAGGACTGCCTGATGCCAATACATTAGATGCTTATAAAAAAAGAAGTACAAGGTACTATTCTATTGAAGAATGAGATTTAGAAGGTAATACGATGAAAAACCGAGAAAATTCTGTTCTAGAAAGAGAATGAGAAATGAACGTTTTCAGACGTGACTTGAGCAAAGAAAATGTAGAGTTGTCCGTGCAAGCTTCCATAGACGAAGTATTTTAAGTTCATAAGAATGAAATACCTTGAAAAGTGACCATGAGTTCTGGTAAAGAACTATTAGTGAAACGTGATAAAAATCGTAAATGTACGAAATGGATTGCTAAGCAGTTGGTACCGGACATTTACAAAAGTAGTTGTTCACGAGATACAAACTATTTCTTCGTACAATATTTGCGAATAGAGTGATATAGAATTGTAATTCGAGGTATTTGGCTACAAAATGCCATTCCTTTCAAAATGTGATTTCCAGTATCAAAATGTAAAAAAGATTAAAGTAACATTCAATTTTTCGAAGTAATAAGTGAAGTTAGGATACTCAAAACTAACATAATATTTTTTTAATTGAAGGGAGAGGAAATTGAGGAACTTTCTTTAGTACACCTCAGAGAAGTGATTTTGACATACTGCAAGCGCAACAGTGATTGTCAGTGTTGCAGTTACAGTAATGTTACCACTTTACTATCAAAATTTTTTAATCATCCATATTACCAGTACTGACTCCTGAAAAATCGTGTCATCCACATTGAATTTGCATCATCACATTCAGCAATTCTTGCTTCCTGAATCTGTAAACATTTATACTATTTGTTGTTTTTAATATATAACAACGGCGTTTATATTTAAAGAGAAACCAATTCAGGTTCATCCCACTAATACAGGCAGTGTGTTAAAATTCATGTTGATTTTCCGTACTCACCCCAGAATTATTTCTTTTCAAATTGTCTCAGGTCACACGTTGTAGAATTTTTTAAAAATATGTAATTTGTGTTTCTTGTTGCATTGGATGTTATCTTACACTATACTACATCCTACCCATTCTACATTCATCTATGAAAAAGTATTGCTGACCTTTACTGTTACCTAGAAGGATCTAGGCTATACCTATTTACTGTTCATTTTCAAAATAGTTACCTCAACTTGTCAATTCAAAATTTTAACCTTTCTTTGTTTCTTGAATCTATAAATTACCGTATTTCTTAAATATTGGCAATAAATGTAGTTGAAATCGAAAAAGAATATTTAAAAAAAATATATACTAAACCGCACAAGACCAGTCAAAAGTATTTGTTTAAATTTTATTAGGTTTCTCCAGGTCAAGATTTGATTCAATGTGAATGACAAGCTGTTTATCTCTTGAAAGTAATCCGTGAATTTTCAATCCCATAATCCCTCCTGAGAAGAAACAGACGGCAAGCAATTAGAATAATTGATCAGACCAGTTGCGCGTAAAGTAGAGAAGGGATTTAAAAATTAAGACGAAAAGTCTTTTCAAGAATTCAAAGAATGAAGGTGCTTCACACTAACTGGAGCTTTACATTATGAGAGCTGATTCATACTGGAAGTCAAACTGTCTATCTTTTATAAAGCTGTTTATTAATTTCATGCTCCAGAACTTTTTATACAAAAGTTCACCGTTAGTTTTAAGGCTCTTAGCGGGAGCTACAAAAGGTGATATACCCATGCCATCTCTTAAACACTAATGGATTGTAAAGGTAGTGGAACGGAGTGCATGAATGATATT
The DNA here is from genome assembly GCA_034700605.1 of Willowsia nigromaculata. NCBI lineage: Eukaryota > Metazoa > Arthropoda > Collembola > Entomobryomorpha > Entomobryidae > Willowsia > Willowsia nigromaculata. The sequence continues at coordinate 4,689 of JAQIXX010003482.1, read as the reverse complement.
TTGAAACCAAGACTATTTATTATCTCAAGCTTTCAATCGCAAAGTGCGACCATCATCAGGAGAATTAATTGGGATAACAAGTAGAGGAAAATGTTATGAAAAAGTAATCTTAATGAAAATGGAAACATGATTATTCTAAACACTAAATTTGTCTTAAGTGTCAAATCAGCACCGCCGATCAACCATTACCTTATGGATTTGAATGATAGCTGTGAAGATTGCAAAAAAATTGAATTTAAATTTTTTTCACTATTCCACCAGTCCAACTTTATGTTTGTATGTGCTCCAGATTGTTGTATATTTCCAAATTTTACCTTTCATATGGGGCAAAAAAAATAAAACAACAAATATTGTTTTACATCTTGTTATCCTACACTCATATTCAATAAAAGTATGACATCTTAACAAAGCGTACTTCTTGTGTCTACCTTTGGTATTAAGAGAGCAATTCGTTTTCCAAATTGACTTAACTTTCACTTTGTTTTCTCTGAGATGTTTTCTCTTTATATGCATCCATCCTTGACGTAAAAGGGATCGAAATCCCCTTATAAAATTTAGAAGACAGACGAAATCCGAATTCAGCCGAGCCCAATAATGTAAGCACGTCATCGAATTTATTTGGCATGTTTGCATATTCCAGCTTGTGTACTGAAATATAAACTCAATTTACAAGTTTCGTACATTTACTCTCTCACACAAACAAAATATATTAATAATAGTTCACCAACGGAGAGAAGATCTACATATTGCTGAAACTTTGAAACAAGCGCATTGATAATAGTGGCGCTTAAAAATATCAGATAAATAGAATGACATAATTATAAAGTTTGAAATTTAAATATCCGGTATTTTTACAAAAACTGCTTCAACCCATCGTATTAAGGAATAGTATTGGACAGTAAATATTTCCATGGTTTTGACAAGGAAATTATCAAAAATAGAGTTCAGAAACTTTCATGCAAGATGTTCTGAAAAACCATTCTCAAAGTAGCCCGTTTATAATCGCATGTATGTATGTGAGAGTTGCAGAAGCCATACGGACAAAAATTCATCCAAACTATTACCGTTGACAAGCTCCATGCATGTTTATTATCAATTTAGTTTTTGATATTATAAACGTTTATTTCATTGAAATACCTTCTTCTGTTAGTTATTACTTTCATGTAATTCAAAATTACATAATTTGTTTGACTTGAAAGAGCCTGCTACTATGTAGTAAGCCTAAAAGTAGAGTGAGGCAGACAAGCGAACAAAGAAAGATTACTTTAAGTATGAAAAGGAAAAGTTATTACGAAGTACAAGAAGTACTAAAAAGAAGTTACGATCGTCAAATTTTGGGAGACGCATGCAACGAATAAATATGTAATTTCATGTTATTCTGTGCTTCCTTGATTGTACTTAATTGGAGGCTTCTGATGTCTCCATGCTTTTACAGCTTTCTACAGGGTCTTGGTATACAGCATGTTGCATGCGTAGGAAGGGAAATAATCCGAATTTGATGGAAAGGTTGGCTTCGTAACTGAATTTTTCATTTCATATTTTATTTATAATTTATATTTATCGATATATTTTACTTTTAGCAATATTTTTGCCACATTACTTACCGTTTGCATATTTGTCATAACAAAATGCCATTTCCACATAATTTTGGATTTTAATGTTTTCATAGCCAACAACAATGTAGAAGATACCTAACTATTGCTCTTTCTCAATAGCGAAAAACGTTGCGATAAGTTAAGCAATATTTCACTATGACAAAAACATAAACGGTAGGTAATGCGGCAATAAAATTGCTAAAAGTAAATTATATCGACACAATGATGGTCGTTTAATTGTTTTTAGGCTTTAAATAAATTTTTACGCAAAAAATAGATGTGTTTGCTGCTAATTTTTTGTTTTAGCCTAATTTGTTTCGTCCGTTGTACAAAAAGTTAGATATAACGTTTCGTAGGATTTGGTTTTCTCATTGAGTTTATGACGTAGAAACGTGAAAATTTTTGTTTTGTATTTATAACTTATATGTGCAGGAGGGTCTTTCCTCAGAAATTTCATTTAGCCTCTGATTTTGTCAAAATATTGACTTATGTGTATAAAATCCGTAAAATATCAAAAATTGAAAAACGAAGAAAAGACCCTCATAGAGAATTTTATTTCACATAATTGTGCCAAATTTCAAGTTTCTGCGTCAAAAAATATGGCTTCCAGCTAAATCCCCGTGAGAGCACTTTTCAAGCTTGTACTTCTCGCCATTTGAAGACAGTAAAATTTTAAATTTTTTTGTTGGTGCCAATTTACTAACTTAATATAGCTCTGTGGAACCCCATGAAGTGATTGGCACAATGCTGTCCTCGATTTCGACCATTTTCCTAAGTCAGACAATTTTACCCGGTTTAACTCGTTAGCTATCTGTAGTCTTGGAAATACCATTTGTTTTAAATACAATATGACGGCGTTTAAAATTACATTAAACCAATCTTGGTTCTCCTTATCATGTGTCAAAGTTGCTGTTGATTTTCCGTACCCTACCCAAAAATATTTCCCTTCAAATCACCTCAGGTCATCCGTTGTAGAAAAGGGTTTTAATAAAATTCCGTTGTGCTGTTGCACTTGATGTCATCTTCATTATACCTTATTCTATCCAAATCTACATTCACACGAAAAAGTATACTTGACCTTTACTTTTACATAAAGGTTCTTATCTCTTCGTACTAATAGTTCATTTTCAAAATTATTACCTCCGCCTTTTAATCCAAAATCCTTCTTATTTTGATTACGTTTTCTGATACATAATTAACGTATTCATAGAATGCTGAGAATAAAAATTGTTGTAATCAAAAAGAATGTTTTTGATGTGTACACTAGATAGGAAAACGCCCTTTAAATGTTGTTTTATGTGTCAATTGTATTAGGAAATCGTTTGTCAAGACTTGACTGATTATAAAGATCAGAGTGTGTAGATGACATTGGCCCCTTACGTAAATTAGGTTGCAGCTGAAAAACTTCAATGCAGAACTCCATATTTTTACGAGCTCAAAATTCTTGCATATCTAACAAGTTTGACCTTCAATGTGGGAAAAAACCAATTAAAATAGAAACAGTATATACCATGCTGTTACTATCATTCATCTTAAATGCAAGCAGGAAATCTAAACAAACTGTACTTTTTCTTTCTGTTTTTGGTATTCAATTCTTATTCAATTCAATTCAATACACTCCATGTTTCTCCGTGCTCCAAAATCTTGTATGCTTTCAAGTTTTACCTTTCATGTGGGCAAAAACAAATAAAACAACAAATACTGTTACCATATTGTTGTTTTATATTCATATTCAATGCAAGTTGAAACTCTAAACAATGGGTACTTCTTGTGTCCATTTTTTGTTTCCGAAGAGCAATTCGTTTTCGAAATTGTCTTAACTTTCACTTCGTTTTCCTTGAGATGGTTCCAATTACTTAAATCTATCCACTTCCAAGATGTAAAAGGATGCGAACTTATTTGTAAACTAAGAATAAAGGCGGATTCCGAATCCAACAGAGCTCGATAATGTAAACATGTCATTCAATTGAGTTGACAAGTCTACAAATTCCTACCCTTGTACCGGAATAAAATCTCAATCTACGTGTATCGTGTTCAGTCACTTTACTACATAATTAGTTGCATTATATAATTTTTCAAAACTAATTCATCTGAGTAAAATCGTCTGACTTAGGAAAATGGTCGAAATCGAGGTCAGCATTTTACTAATCAGTCCACGGGGTTGCATAACCCTATATTAAGTTAGTAAATTGGCACCAACAAAAAAATTTAAAATTTGACTGTCTTCAAATGGCGGGAGGTACAAGCTTGAAAAGTGCTCTCACGGGGATTTAGCTGGAAGCCACATTTTTTGATGCAGAAACTTGAAATTTGGCACATTTATGTAAAATAAAATTCTCTAGGAGGGTCTTTTATTCGTTTTTCAATTTGCGATTTTTTACGGATTTTATTCACAAAAACCAGTATTTTGACAAAATTAGAAATTAAATGAAATTTAAAAGGAAAGACCCTCTTGGAAATTTAAATTATAAATGTGAAGTAAAAAGTTTCATGTGTCTAAGACTTAAACTCATTGAGGAAATCAAATCCTACGAAATGATCTTCGTGACGTTTTGTACAGCGTACAAAACAAATTAGGTTTAAAGCAAGAAATTGGGAGCAAGCACAACTGTTTGTGGCTTAACACTTAATTTAAAGCCTAAAATCGTTTTAATATTCAAAATTGTATCGATATATTTTACTTATAGCAATATTTTTGCCACATAACTTACTGTTTGTATATTACAATGCCTTTTACACATTTCTCAATTATATTGATTTTTTTGTAATAATCTGGACGGTATTTTATCACCTATGTTTAAAATGTTATTGCAAAAAAGGATTAGAAATGATACACGGCAGATCACTACGGCAAATATACAAACAGTAAGTTATGTGGCCAAAATATTACTAATAGTAAAATATATCGATACAATGATAACCGTTAAATTATTTTAGGCTTTAAATTAATTTTTACGCAAGAAGCGTTGTGCTTGTTGCCAATTTTTTGCTTTAAACCTAATTTGTTTTGTCCGCTGTACAAAAAGTCACGAAGAATATTTCGTAGGATTTAATTTTCTCAATGAGTTTAAGTCGTAGACACATGAAACTTTTT
>JAQIXX010003481.1:0-19519 GCA_034700605.1 Willowsia nigromaculata | reverse complement strand
CAGCAAGAGGAGTTTGCTGCTTTTAGCAGTGCAGCAAGTAGAAGGTGCGTAGATATGCTATAGGAGATATATTTCTCGCTATAGCATATATGCGTGCCTTTACAAGTTATGCAAGTCCTTTATTTTTATTAGCAAAATAGTTTTGCTGCTGGAAACTTTTGAAATGCCATATATTTATGCTCTTTTGGCTTAGTAATCTACATCCAACTCATATTTCCCAAATGAAGACATTCCGATTCTTTGTTAAATTTCGATGAAGCCACAATACAGAATACAGATGTTCGTATAAGTGAATGTCGTATCACAGCCACATTCATGTACGTGACTGTATACGCAGTGCATTTAAATGCTCACAAAAGTCGCAGGCCAGACCACCACATTCTTTTGTATAGTACTCAACAAAGTTTACTCTCATCGCCTTTCAATTGCTTGCCACGCTTGCTCATCTCATGAAAAACTTTTTTCTTCTCATTTTTCTCCTTCTCTTCCTCTTCATCTCTCTCTGCAACAGCTATTTTAGACACAATGTTTTTAATGAGTGAACAAATATTTGAGCTGTTACTGGTCTAAGTACAGTATGGGCACAGTACCCTTCACTACGTGCCTTGTATATATAGAGGCTCTTTTAATAATATGAGATGAAACTTTTTCCCTCTACTGCAAAGAGCATCTAAATATTATGTACGCTATTACGCTTATGTGTGCACTTCATCGTGCACGCGTTTATAACAGTAGTAGTGGGGCAAGACTCAGTCCTTAGAAGGAAGGACAACGCATAATATGGTATATAGGCTTAAATTGAAATGATTTCCTCTCGTGATGACTTCTGTTATTAGTGGCACAAGATCCCGGCTGCTTTCCATTTTTTCTCGTCTCTTGAATTTAACTATTACTTATTATTATTACTTTAGCAAGCTAACTTATAATATGAATACACGAACAAGAGTCATCCAGTCATCTAATAAGTTATTTTTTTCGCTGGCGTATACTTGCTCTCATTTTCTTCTCAAATAATACCCACGACATAATAGGTTTTGGTTGTTGTGGTGGTTAGCTTGGCAAACTTACGCATTTGGTTCCTATTCAGCAAGCGGAAAAAAAGCCGTAACAGCAGGAGCCAAACAATCTTTTGCTTAGCTTCATGGAATAAGTGAACTTGCTCCTGGTAGTATAGATGTGTCCCAGGGTTTCGGTCTTAGAAAAATTTTATGTGGGATGACTTACTTACTGCTGTTTCAAAAAAAAGCTCTGTTTACTCATTCAGTTTATTTAGGAGGATGGCTTTCTTGTATACAATTTGCACATGCACGTTCAATAACCAGCCAGATTATCACAACGAAACAAAAACATCCTGTTTATTTTTCCTTCATGGTACACAGGAGTCTGCGTTTAGGGACTGGACTACGCATTGTAATGTTGAAAATTATGTGCCATTATTCTTCTGTGCTTTTCCTTGTCTTCAGCTCACATTCATCATCCTCAGTAGGTACAGTTTACTTAGGTGTTAATGGTACACATGAGACGATCAAATAACTAGGCGAGTGCTGCGGTTAGATGTATTTATTTAAGCTGTTTCATGAAACTCGTTGCAAGACTTCTTTTGTGCTTTGTACTATGTATTTTTTTACTACCAAGTATCGTTTAAAAGTGAGTTGTAGCCCATTATGGAAATAATTTGGTTAACAAATAGCATTTTTCTGCTTTGATTCCCTCGTCGTTTGTGAGCCAAAGTTTTGAAAGAGATTTTCTTCTCAAAGATTGCTCCAAAATCTCATTCATCAATTAAAACTTGTTTGAAATGGGAACTGTTTATTTGGAATTATTTATGCTCTGCTCCACAAAGTATCATTGTACAGAAATCGACTTTTCACTATTTTTCTTTCCTGGATTTTATGTGAACAATAGATTGTATTCTATGTGTTTTGACTTGAGGGGATGGAATCTCATGACCAGCTCTTTTATGAAAGTGACAAGATGAAAACGCTAACTAAATTCTCATGCTCATCGCACTATTTTTCTATGGTCTATTATTATTGCTATTCAATAATTTTGATGGCTCATTCTTTCGTCTCAAACTGAACGGAGCGAGTACCTCTGTAAGTTATTGCTAATGTGAGTAGGTATATAACATCCTTTCCTGGATTGAGAAATTGTTTTGGGCTTTGAATGTGCGTTAAAAATTCCTTTTGTGGGAATTCATGGTGTTTAAAATGTACATTTGAAAGCCAATCTGTTGGAGAGTAAGAATAATAAAAGACGATGAATTGCATGGATGGCCTACTGAGCGGAAATCCATTATGTAAAATTACACAATAGTCTAAAAGGAAAGAAGATGAATCATGTAGCACATAAAAAGGTAAACAGTAGAAGTAGAAATCTTCGTGGTCGAATGAGACGTATCTAACAGCAGCAGAAAAAAGCCTTTACTACTGCGCTCACGCTTCACTACAAACAGTAGCACAAGCACCAGTATTTATTCAGTGGAATCACGATGTTTTCTTAAATTTCCGTTTTCACTTTCTGTCTTGCACGCCGTATTCTGTTACAGTATTTATAGACATTACTCCAACTACCCAACTTACATCATCGTTATTACCATACTATGATAATATTCAATGTTTTGTTGTCCGTTTGTTGGCTTGACTGGCTACCTAATATGTATAATGGAAAGCATTCTGCTTCTTTTCTCTGAAACTTTCGAATTTTTACATGCGCTTTCATTGATTTCTTACAATACACGAATTCCATTTCCCTTATAAAGTATTTCTATGTCATATTTCAAACTGTAAAACGGTTGCATGACATAAAAACTTTCGCACCACACCATAACTTCAAAGTACATCATAGGTATGTAATGTAACATGAATTCCGCAGTATTAATATGCAAGTGGCAGCGTGTAATATATTATGCAGTGGTGACGGTACCAATGAATGTGTATGGAAGTGGAACATTACTTTTTTTGCTAAATGAACTTTGTATTGATTCCAATACGCACACATCGCTTTTATCTATGCTTTTTGGCAATCATGAGCAAACGCATAAAATTGGTAGTGGAAGCAGAAGCTTTTATTTTGCTGTGTCGTGTGTGTGTGTGTTGGGTAAGTTATGGTCAATGTTATGAATCACTAATGGCCAAGTACATGATTACATGCACATCTTTCTATTCGTTGGAGCATTTCAATATGATTACGTTCCCAGTAACCAAACTGGTAAAATCCTTTTCCAATGATGGGTTCAATTTTTGTTGGGAAGTAGAAAAGTTGCATATTTTGTAAAGCGTTTTTCCGTGAATAATACTTCTCTAACATTACCATCATTTGCAAAAGTTGGAGGCGTGTGTAGGTTTACGCTAGTGCTTCTTTTATAGAATGACAAAGATTAAAAATTTATTACCCTGAACTCTTCCTCATTCCTATGTACACACCATATAGGTAATAGCCAGCGTATATGTTTACCGGTAGGTTTACGCATGCAGAAAGTATTTTTATTCTTGCCAATAAAAGTGAAAATGAGAAAAGTTTTCAGACTTTGCCATTCTACTACGGTTTCGCTTCTTTCATAAAACATTAAAATATCACAGGGGACAGTAGTGGCGAAAATTATGAAAGACGCATTTGGGGAGTAATTTTCACTTCGTCGGCTGCAACTCTTTGCTTATCATGGAGTATAACTCATAAATGGACGTTTCAGTTTTTATTTAATGTACGCAAAATGGGTTTTTTCTATAAAGACATTTTTACTTTGGAAATTTCACTACATTATTCACAGTTCATTTACCTAAAATCTACTTTTTCATTGCCGTCGATTGTATCCTCCTCTAGTCTACTAGCCATATGCGTGTAATTGATTCAAAGTAAAAGATAAGATTGTCATTGTAATACTAGAAAAATGAAGATTGATCACACTACGGCCGTTAACAAAAGTTTTTTCTCTCCTTTTTTTCCAGGACTCTCAAAGGAGCTGTACTATGTGACGGAAGGGGTACCAAATACATATGCCCTCAACTTTGTCGTCCCTGTTCCTGCCACTGTCAACGCGCTACATTTCACTTGGAAAACACTAGGCCAAAAACCGGTATGTATGAGTATATATTGTATCTTTGCTATTTAATCATAATTTACTTTTCCATACTTTTAGTTTTAGCATATGAAAGGTAGTCTGTCTCCAATAATATCCTTTGTAAAAATTGTATAATTAAATTAAAAATTGTTTTCTGTAACCGCAACAACCTCAGAGAGCAATCAAGTTCTTGTGGTTTACGAAAACATATTATTACAAAGATGACATTTTGAAATGCAAGCATGATTTTCAACCACTACTAGAAACCAACAGGGCAGTAATGATTCTTTTGATAGCGAATCATATGCATTACTACCCTCGCTCACTGGCAAGGGTTTTCTGGAGCTCGTAATGAAATTTCTTTGTGAATTTTATGTTGCAATAATAATACTACCCTTTGATAAAAGCCCTTTTGTACGATCAGTGTAATGTTTGATGGACGCTTTTGAAGTCATGAGCATCTGGAAGTGTGCACAAAAGAGGCATGACAAAAAATTAATGAAATTGGTGTGTCTCCTTAGTTCAAATTATTCTTTTGGTTTGAATAACATTAGTTCAGTGGTTTGTTACAAAGCATGAAAGCACAACAACAGTGGGTAATCCAAAGCGTGAAAGATAAATAGATTAGGAAATACATGAATGTAACACAGAAAAATGATTTAAGATTGGATTGATTATTCCAGAGTCTCGTATTGCATTCTAGCTATATAAAATTTTCATGTCTTGTCTGGACAAGTTGCAGATACATTCTTTGCGCATTATACAGAATAGTTCGTCGCCCATGTTCACACCTTGCAACATAATGATCATTAAGTTGAAGAGTAGTATGGTGTCCTGTTTCCAATTAGTGAGACTGATTGAAAAAGTATGAAAAGAATGGGAATGTTTGGGGTGAGCTTTCCAAACCCACCCATTTGGTGATTCGTTGTCGTTTAATATCCTCCACGCATTTTGTTCATCACGCTGTAGTTTTATTGATAATTCATTTTGATAAATGAAATGCAATATTGGTTTTCTTCCTAGCATAAAAATTAAATACATGATTGTAGAACTGCAAATAACAATGATTCAGCATACGTTGTTGCCCAGTACAAAAAAGGAAAATGGGAATTGGATTAAATTGCTGCAAGACAGCAATTATCATGTATGTATAATAACGTTTCATCCTTGTTGATTAGTGAGACTGCCTATTTAATTACGTCAGATTGACAGAGCAATTAGTCAGGTGTGCTGAATGTAGCCTATGAGTTTTTAAGCATAAAACGTAAAAAGGATAATTTTCAACAATTATTTGAGCAGGTACGAATAGGCTGTAAATCACAAGATTAAATACTAAAAGCTTCCGTGCACTTATGCCACCTAAATTACTGTTTTGTCTCTCTTGTTGACTATGAATGTGTACTTCTCAAATTACTTTCATTTTTCAATATGCACACCCTCATTTTGAAAGCATATTATTACGAAATCCTAGCTTTGAATCCAGGTGGTGTGGCTTCAAACTTCTTTTTTTGAACATGCTCATGCTATAAACACTATCATCATGTTGAATAAAAAACCATAATATGTGTATTACTTAACATTAGTTTCGTGCTGATACTGCCTTAGTTTATAAAACGTCGTTTTGCCATAAAAAAAGAAAACAAAGTTTTAATATCAAAACCAGAACCTGAACAGAGCTCATATGGAGTTTCCGATTCCAGTGCTCATAAAAATGGGCACGGTTCAGAGAGTGAAGCAAGAAGTGTGAAACAAAATGAAAATATTATTGTGCGGAATTCCCAAGTTAAGATATCATTCACAGACGTATCCCAATAATCGTAATAATAATCGTAACGATAATGAATGTAATCACAAGGTTAAGGTTTAATTCCACATATACTTCTCAGCCATGGCATATTTGGTGTGCATTTTGTATCTCGATGAATTATTGCTGTTGTGTGGTGGAGAGTTTTTAAAGGCTTGTTTAGATTTTGATATATGGGCTCGAAGAAAGAGTAGGGTTTCTTCTTGTCAAATATGGGATGAGAAATAGATGTTATGAAGATATACTTTTTCTCTGCTGTACCAACAACAGCGTGAAGTTCTTTTTAAAATTTTATTGTACGTTTTAAGTTTCCTTTTCGTACTGTTGAGATGTTATGTAAGAGAACTGCATCGTGATATATACCCATTAAACTTCTTGATGTATCTCTTGTTTTTAAGCGATTCATAATGCTCCAGCAAAGGAAAGCACATAAACTATAAAGCTTTTATCCTTGACTTCCACAAGATTTGTTGCGTCTAGAATAACACACTGCTCACAAAGATTATGCAGTTGTTAACCCTTTTAATATGCATGTACATACGCCTGTCATGGACCGTAAAACAGTTTATTTCTCACCACAAAACATGGAAAAAATCTGGCTAAAGAGGAAAAAAGTTAATATTTTACACCACTGTCAGTGAACATTGTATAATAATGAACCAAAATCTATATAACGTGTAACTTTTAACACGCATACAAACTAAAATTTAAAAGTAAATCATCGAAAATATTCTTTGAAAATTCAGCTAATTCTTTTTAAGGATTCATGGCTTCGGATCTGATAGTAGAATTGACGTATGAAGAATCTTGTTTTGTTTAAAATTTAAAGAATATCATATCAACTTGAAGATTTTTGGTATGGGTAGAACAGACCAACGTAAAGAGACACTTCTAAATTACTCTGACTGATAACAGATCTGCCATTTTAATCTAAATATGTAGATATATTTCAATCAAACTGCAGTGAAAACAAATTTGCTGAGTTGCAGAGTTTACACTTCCCACGCGTCAAGATTTTACATTAGAAATCCAAAATCGTTATCACTACTTTGCGCTTTAAAAGTTTTCTGTACACTATAAATTGTATGAGATTATACAGTCGCCCGTGTTCTAGTACTGTGCAAATCATAAATGCGGTTTGAAAGTCATTTTTGAACCTTGTCCCAAGAAAGATTGTTTGCTTGCTTGTTATGAGCACAACGACACCAAACAGTTAGACTTATTGTGTAAGTATATCTTTTATAATTCAGTTGATTTGGGAAATCCCATTACAATGCACCTTGCTTATTTTTTAACTTGGCCTTGCTTCAACTATTTGAGGTGTCAAAAACAATGTATACATTAGTTTCCTTCCACTTGAGAAACATACTGAATAAAGTCACGTCTTTTACGCATACAAAAAAAACACCAAGAGACTAAGCAAATTACCAGATCCAGAGGTAAAAGTCGGAATCCCACAGAAAAATCACAATGAAGAATGAACTAAAATGCTTGCATGGTTAGTATCTGAGAATGTGTTATTGAAAGTTACTTCATACTTCAAACATAGTCTGCATGTATACATGAATGCAAGTTCGGAAGCAAAACAATTCAGATAGACTCTGGCTCCATGAACAATGCAATGTAGTTTGTATTTTAAAGTTTGGGGAGGCCAACATGTAGGTGTTTCACTTTTACTTTTGTATTATTGTGAAACGAGTCATGCTCGCTAACGAGAAAATAAAAAATGGTTTGTTGTGAGTGAAAAGACACAGATTGTATGCTATTTTGAAAAGGTAGAAGTAATAGAAATCTTGCTAACAAAGCTAATCAAAGATTTATCTTGATCCGTTTGGATTTTCTTGATTTTTTGTTGCTGATGTGTATGCTGAGTGCATGATGTTGCTAAATATCTCGTTCTTCCCTAACAGCTCTGGGATGATGAAACGTTTGTACCTTTTATTTCGTCATGTTTGCCATCAGGAAGAGATATGTAGTGAGATTAGGCGTGTTTTAGTGAATTAAAATGTTTCAACGAGGAAGTTTCCAAAATGTTCATTCTTTCCCGACGCGACGATATAATCAATTGTGATGTCTATGCCCGTGGCTTTCCAGCAGCATAGATGGAGGTTTGCCGAGATAATTATAAGGCATTAGTACGGCTCATTATGACGCTCGGAAGACTTCTTGTACTTTTAAAAGTCGAGATTTGAATCTTTCCTGTCTTTTAAACTGGCTGTTGTTTCATGTGATATTCCAAGCTTAACAGGCGACATTGAATATGCAATTGATGTTAGTAGAGTTTCATTGAGCGCTAATATAGGACTAATCCAGTAAATTCTACGTAGGTATTTCTTTAAAAAAATGGCAAACAACAAATTGCAAAATTGAAAAGAACAGGAAAAGTAAGAATAAGGTCTCAAGCTTATAGGCTGTGGGACATTTTTACCCCCACAACAAAATCACGTCAATTTATCGCAATTAGATACATGATACTGCAGAGTAAATACAGAAAAGTTTATAAATCATTGATTTAAATCCATCAATAAGCTTTGAAAGTCTCGACATACATGTAATGCCGTTGGTTTTCGTAAACTTGCTGATTACAATGGAATTATGCAGCTACAGGTCCCAAGAGCTTTTGCCGTTTATAACTTTTGATGGATGGTATTGAGCTACGAAGACTGTGTAAAATGTGTAGGTATAATATTAACTCAAACAAGAATACTGTATACACATTTTATCAGGAAAGAAATTGACGATTATCAAAAAATTCTCCCACATTTCTCTTATATGGATGGAGGTTGCATTGTATCACAGTCAATTATATTATGCATGTGGTATAACGTACAGAGTAGAGCTACTCATATGATTTATTGAATGCTAACTAAGCTGTCGTTGTTTGTAGTTTCCTGATTCGACATGTGGCTCCAATGGGTATAATAAGCTGTCCAAAAATGGAATGAGCTTACAATTAATTTGAATTTGAACTTCGGGGAAGCATAATCAAGTATGGTATCTTGTCAAGAGTGCTTCTATTCATTATGGAGCAATGTTAGAGAACGAGAATAAGAATAAATTTAAACTTGCATCAGTACTACTGCACTTTCTCCCACAAGTTGTTTGCACTAAATGTGTCGGTGCAACTTCCCTACTCTGAATTTATTGATATATGTACGTTAAACTTACTAAGAAAATTGGGAGCATAGTGGTCATCTTCTGCCGATAGTGCCGATATACATTTTATTTACATTCAAGGCACCCAAAAATACAAACTGTTCGACACTAATGAGCTCTTTTTATGCGATGGCAGTGATTGAATATCATTTTCAATGCAGCATCAATATCACGTAACTCATAATTTCAACTAACAGAGAATAAACTGAGACTGCCGAAAAGCGTAAGTTCACGGTTTTATTATTGCTCACCATATCCAAAATTATACATCTCGTTATAGTTTTTTTTGTTTATCAACCGCAAGATTTAAAGGAAAATTTATCCGTTTGTGGTAATTTCTTGTACGAATCAGACATTGAAGTTTCATTTGACTGAAGTTGACGACTTCTTCGTTACCGACTTGATTCTCTGTGTCTAGCCTCGATCATCACAAAGGAACAAAGTTTTCTGTAAAATGCACAATGTTGTATGTTCGGTGTAAATGATATCGTGAGTTTTCATGTTCAGGATTTCGTAAAGCGGTGGCATAAAGAAGAAAGCCGCTCCGTTCTACGCTGTTTTAAAAGTCCATTAAGCCTTTTAAAAATTTCTTTCTTGTCTTACTCGTCTGTGAGTTCTTTCTTTTTTTCTTATCTGGCACATTTCATCTGTTCTGCTGCTGCTGAGAAATAGCTCCGCTTCTGCAAAGTTTTGACGGAAAGTAATGGCTACGCAATTGATGGATATGTGCATGCACATAGTGAAGATACAGACTGTCTAATTATAGAGAACATTAGCAACAGGGGTCTACTTCATCTCTGTTGTAAAGTAACAAAGTGATGTTATATTTTATCTCTCAAAAAAGGCAAACTATATTCACTCCACTAACTCCAGTTTCTGCACAACAGTAACGCAAACACAACGTCTGATGCCACCATGAAATAGCGTTTTTATACGCTACTTAAAAGGCGTTCTATTCACATAATAGCGCACTGTATTTTCTACTCTGTTATACTCCTATTAACGCTACCTTAATGGCAAAAAAAGAAACTAATGAGACTCGCTAGGATGGGGCAGGCTTACGAAGGGAAAATTCTTACCGTGTGAGCTCATTACCGTCACCATCAACATGAGATTTCTCAACGCTCGATGCATATACTTGGTTCGTCTAGTTATCATAGCGTTGAGAACTCATGAAATAATGTCACTCATTAAAAATCCTAGCTTAAAGAAAAAGATTAACGCTTGCGTGTAATTTGCTAATAAATGAAGGTACGATGGTTAATGTGGCAGATTAAGATCTTGCATCATTATTTCATCCATACTGCACATAGTACAGTATTTTTAAGTTACTTAACGTTTCTCATTTCAGATAGTGGTTTTGGCTTATATGTTGCTGGTGGTCATGCGAAAAAAAACAAAGACTTATCAGAAACAAATTTGCAGTTAAACGTGCACACATTGCGTGCATTGTACTCGTAGATCCACCAAAAGCTACGACTTAACGCAATGAGCATGTGTGGGGTGAAAATTAATGGTACAAGAGAAAATATTCATTTGATGAAGAAAGGTTCGCTGATGCGTTAGGAAAGGTATGTGACAATCTCACAAATAGGATGTTAATCTTATCTGCTCAAGGATCAAGCCCGAGTGGAGATTCATTTCCAATTAACAAACTGTGGGCTAATATGGAACTTGAATGTTAGACAAGTCAGTGAGAGCTCCATGATGCATGGTAATGTGGCAATAAAATAAAAACATGTTTTATGCTTGCAATGGATATCTAAAAGGATGGACACACAGTGAAATTACGTTGATCAATCTATTCGTTTGACTGTATGTATGTACGTGACGAAAAACGATTTATCTGATTATTTTATTGATTTCTATTGCAGCTTCCTTATTCGGCATCTATTGATATATCGGATCCTATTACACTTGAGAAGCCTGTGCTTGATATTCCGTGGAATGGAACGATCCCAACTGAAACCGAAACGTTCACAGTATTTCTTCTATGCACAGGAAAACGGAGTGATGAGGTGTTTGTCGAGTTCACGCTTAATGTTACTGCTGATCCCAAGTTTAGGGTTAATGAGGTCACCACCATTGTTCTTAAAAGAAAGAAAGTCTGTTTGGAGGGGCAACTGGGTAAGTTTATAAATTCTAGTCATAAAGTATGTTTGCACAAATGATGCTTCGTAAGCACGCAATTCGTGCTGCTATCAGATACACTCAAATCTGGTCAAGAAGCAAGCGTTGGTAGCTCGGTTCAAAATTATGAAAGCATTCATTGCTTAATGAAGAGGAATGAACGCCTTTTATAATGGAGAAATTAACCAAACAATGCCTGTCAATCTTCTATCCTCTTCTTCTTCTGTCAATAATCTATGTCAATCAATTTAATTTTATTTGTGTGTTTTGTGTGTTTCCCTCCCTCTTTTCTCTCTAGACAAAATGCCAGCGATTCCTCCTAAAGTTAGCAATGGCGGTGTCATTGGTAGTGGTGCCGTTGGTAGTAGCACTGGAAGCAGCAGTCATCATCGTGTAGGCCACACACAGTTGACTACCCAACATCATGTAACTCATCACAAGAACATTCCTGGCAGTAATTCGCGTCAGAACAAAGGCGGTAGTGGCACTGGAACAAGTGTGGTTGCGAAGAATGGACTGAATGCCAAGATTGGTTTGACGGACGAAGTGGTCATGATTTCCACAGCTCAAGAAGACAGCCCGGATATCTCATCCATCATTTACATCGTTGGCGGATGCACTCTCGGTCTCATGGTCATTCTTGTTGCAGTTCTGGCTGCAGCTTATGTAAGAGCCAGAAAAGGAAATCGTACTGCTGAATCCCGGGGCTTTCTACACGTGTAAGTTTTATGTGCATGCAATATTTCTATTTCTACATTGCTATGAGGTAGCAACTATGTGTATGATTCCTAAAGTGCAGGAAAAAATGACTTTTATTATTCCCATCTTTCCGGCTATATCTTACAACAACTTTACGGATTATGCTTTACTTTAGTACAATAGCACAATTTGTCTTGGGCTCTTATTCGCACACTATTCATTTCTCTCTGGAGAAATCTTCAGCTCACGGTTTCTTCTCTCTTCTATCCAGGCTCGAAAAAGCAACAATACGTCTTTTTATGCGTGAGCGTATTTATACATAAAGCTTTATTAGAGACTTGGCAATCTTGGCATTAGTATAAGAAGGTGGATAAAATACGTTGCAATATTATTATTCCCTTCCATCAAACGCTTTTAAGCCTTTGATGGTAACAGATGGCAAATCTACATTATCGAGCAGTCAGCCAGTCTGGTTTTCCGCGTCTCTACTTCCAAGGCAGCGTTGGCGTACTATAATGCTCCAGCTCTGACTGAGTAACCGTATATTTATTTCTTCTTCACCACTTCAACAATATTGCACTCTTTTATAGAATTACAAAGAAGTCAACTACCAGTAAGCCAACGAAAAGCAAATGTAGATAAAATGTGATATGTACAATAAAAGCTCTTTGAGCGACTGGTTGGTTGACTTCCTTACCTTGAACTCGCCACCACCACCAGCTGGTAGCGATAAAGATGCATCGCAGCGTATGAAGAAACGCAAATGTGACATAATGCTCACTCTATTATGTCTAGAAAGAAAAATTCCTCTTGACTTGACTGAGAAACTGCAAACGCAGCGGCTGAAGTAATCCAAATTAAATGGAAAAAGCTATTCTAGAATATCCGTATGCATAAGTAGATTTAAATATAAATTGAGAAAAGAAAGAGATTGGTACTGAGTGCATGCATTCCTTTGACAATTTGTTGTGCACTTACTATGTATAAGGTTACGAATAGAATAGAAGACTTAAGTTAAACATTTTCAAATGGGTGTCGGTTCGTTTCACCTGAAAAACAAATGAACTTGAATCACACTGTCGTTGTGATTTTGTATCGATCTTTACAGCAAAGTTTATCTTTGTAGCAATCGCAAGCTTATGGCTGAAAAGTGGATGCAATTCAGTGAAATATTTTTTTTTATTGTTCATGAGTTATTTTTCTTGGAGAAGTTTGCTTTGTCGCCACTGTAAGCTGCATTAATAAAATAGTTTTTTTTTTACTCCACGCATTCTGCAGTATTTTGTGAGTGTCCGAGAGCCAAGCAAAAAACTTGCTAGAGAATGAAATGTGCATTATTCCTTACAGGCGAAGAGAAAATTGGCTAATGACTAGATGAAAGCCATAAGATATAAATTGTGTTGAATGGCCAAGCCTTCTCCAACTCCTTTGCCCGTATAATAATGTTCTTGGTCATTGAGATGATGAAGGCCATGAAATATGTATTGCTATCTTAACTTGTTCAAGAGGCAGCTAGAAAACTAACACGGAGACTGCGAGACAGAAACGACAACAGCGACGAAAAAATAATGGAGATAATAAAGCAATGGTAATTTTACTCAGCTCTCTCTCTCTCTTCAGTGCTTTCTACTCATTTGGCTCACTCTCAAGGAAAAGATTTTCTCAGCTACACTCTAATAATCCACACGAAATGCTCACTTTTGCTCAAATGAATTGTTTGTTAAGCTGCAAGTATGAGCAAATAACTTGATATTATTTATTAGAAAAAGCCTAGCAGAACAGTGGAAAGTTGGAAAAATTGGAAATAAATGGGTACTCTCGGTCATTAAATCCATTGTTGAAAAGTTGAAGTACTTTGTTAAAAGGCTCAAATGAGAACGAGGCAAATTTTTTTGTGAATCATCTTGTTTTTAGAGAAATGATGATAATATCATAAGAAAAGAGGTGAGTTTCAGTCAGACATTTTGCCAAGTTCCATATTGCATGTTGTCTCTTTGCTGGATAACTTTTAAACGTATGCAATGTTTGCATTAAAAATATAATCATCTAATGCGTTGCACTAACACTCCAAAAAGTTGTATTAGCAAACTCGATCTAATTAATAACTGCATAAAATCTTTTCAAATGCCCAAGTGAATGGTTTTAAATTCCATGTATTTTTCGTATGTGATTTTAGATAATATGTATTTCAAACAAAGAGAATCCAGACTTTACTATTGTTCATGCTTGATAAGAGGAATATTATATTTATGACTGTTGTAGGGACACAAGTGGAACTGGCAAGGATACATCCCTGAGCTCAGGAACTGGTACTGCCTCAGCATCCGGTGGAAGTCTTTTTGTGAGACCCGAATCACCGCATCATTACTCATCTGTTTCCCCATGCCTTGGATCCGGCTCTTATACCTACTCAAGCTTTCAACCCAACGCCCATTATACGGAAATCTCCAATTCAACAATTGATTCTAATTCGTGTAAATTGGCTGAAATGACCATTGAAAGGTTTGTGATTGTACAAAATGAATCAGAGGGGAATTGTTTGTAACTCGGTTTGAAAACGTGCTGGCTATAATATCTACTATAATTTTACTTTTCCCTTGTTCCTTTCCGTAGGTGTAAAGTACGGCTACAAAGTATAATCATGGAAGGAACATTTGCCAAAGTCTACAAGGGAACTGTTCTCGAAAGGGATGGATCGGAAGAAAAAGTTGTCGTAAAAACTGTCATCGGTAAGTCTGTCAAATTTTAAGTGATCCATACTACCGCACAACTGCGAACGGCTTTTTCCCTTTATAAACGAAAGCATTTAGAATGACAATTATTCTCACACATTTGATGTTGTTTTCGGTCTTTTCGACTAAATAATACCGCATGTAAGAAGAACTTTGTAGATACGCAACATGTGCGTTTTGTTAGCAATTCTAAGCTGAATTTTTTCACTCAGAAAAAAAAGTTTTATTCCTCATAAAAAGAAAAATAATGACTTGAAAGCGTCGTAGTCTTTTCCTAAAAATAACTAGAAGCGAAACTTGTCTTTTTTATGAGCATTTTTTGCTGACACTTTTTCTTCAAATGCGACTTACGACTGTTTGGTCTGCTCACTATTTACTTAGCTTGCAAATCCCTTGTGGTATTTCAGCATTGTTGTTCTCTACCTCATTAAAGCAATTATATATTTCATTAAGTGTGTGGAGGCGCAATTTCGTTTATGGCTGATAGTTGACACTGCGAACTCGCTTATTACGCACAGCAGGGGTGACAATGGGATGACACGAAGAAACAATAAGACAAAAGAAAATCTACATAATAATATATAAATCTCGTTTTTAGTCTACAAAAGTGTTGTAGTAAACGAAAACTTTGTAAACGTAGTAAATGTGCTTTTACGAGTTTTTTTTCTAATTTCATCCTTCGGTTACGCCAACGTTCTAGGATTTTCAGTTACAGGACTCTTCTTCTTCCAATTCATGTACTACTTCCAAATAAATGTTGAACTCATCGCACACAAAACTGAGTCAGTATTTCTTTCTTCTAGATTTAGGTTTTATTATTGGGAAAACCTTATTCATTCGAATAAGGAGGGAAAAGGAAAAGTTTAGTTTGGGTAATACTGGGTTTGTAGATGAAAAGGAATAAAGTTTCCCGAAGCAAATGCGTCACACCGGACAGAGGGAATGTTTTTTTACTTGATTCTTGCTAAGACATCTTTTCTAATCTTCTATATATCGCCAACGGTTTATGGGTTTGTTAGAGGTGTTTTTCAGAGGGGAGGGTTGAAACAAACTATTACACTGTATACTAGTAGTATGTGCTTGCATGAGTTACAGCTTCTTGAAATCGCCATAATAATTTTTTGTCTCGCTACATCTTCAGTAATCCTCTTACGTTCCATCGGAGAGCTTCGTGTGTCCTCAGCAGATAGAAAATGTCTAATGCAAACTTAGTAAGAATCACAGTTTGTCAATGTTTAGATCGTTATGTGCCTGTTTCCTCCGTATTTTTCTAATGACTGGCAAACAACGGCCTCCTACTTTCAAGAGTTTATTTATGCTTTATGTCAATTAATTTTCACGAAATGAGTGTACCCAACGTATTTGGTGATTAGTGATTAGAATCCACAGACAGTCACCTGGCTTCTAGAGTAGGATATAAAAGTTGTCAAATTTTCTCCACGACAGCTTTTCACGAGTTGCTTGTCTGAAGAAACAACCTTGTTTTGTCGCTCTCCATAGATTGTATTGTTGTATTGTGCATTATGAAAGCTCACAAACAACTAGCACAATGCAGAAATCCAATCAGCTAAAAACATCGTTGCGTCATTATCCTTCACTCTTGGTTCTTAATTCATTTTCATATAACGAGATAAATTTATTACTTTATTATTCTTCCACTTTTGTTTCTCTAGATCACTCGTCTCCAGTACAAATGGCATTGCTACTTCATGAAGGACTCGCGTTGGTGGGTATGGTTCACAAACACGTGTATACTGTCATTGGGGTGGCAGCTGAAGAGCGTGTTCCACCGTTCCTCATCTATCCTGATGATGGGTTCCGCAATTTGAAAAGGCAAGTGTAATATCAATAAAATGACACTAGTATGATTTTCACAAATAGCAATAGTTGGAGTTTAAAATATAATGAGGATAAAATGCTACAAAAGTAGTTATGTGGGGCCATAATGCATAAGGCCACGAGCCAGAAACTTAAAAACGTACATTCAACATTAAAATGGAGCATTAAGTACAATGCATCATGACATATTAATTCCTAATGGGCTTCTTTCTGCTTGCACTCTCCGCAGATCTCTGCTTTTCTTCCATAAAAAAGTAATATCATCACAGAACATGACAATATAGTGTGAAAAGACAGCATCGTGTAAGCAAGGAAGTGAGTAAAGGAAGTCCTATGACTGCTGAGTAGTTGGTGATGTAACGCGTTAAATTCCCATTTTCATATTGTTATGGATCGTTTCGGGAGCTCCCCACTCCTTCATGGGAACATGACAAAAAAACCCAACTGCACATATTTACTTCCTCGTTTCATGTAGACCCTCTTTACAAACATGACATGGTAATATTCAATTCACCATTTTTATTGTAA
Organism: Willowsia nigromaculata; assembly: GCA_034700605.1. Taxonomy (NCBI): domain Eukaryota; kingdom Metazoa; phylum Arthropoda; class Collembola; order Entomobryomorpha; family Entomobryidae; genus Willowsia; species Willowsia nigromaculata. The sequence continues at coordinate 2,571 of JAQIXX010003481.1, read as the reverse complement.
TTTTTATACATAAACACGAAAAATTATGCCAGTACTACATGTAAGCTTTTAGTGTGATAAGTAGACGGAAAATCGGAAAATTTGCTTTTTTGTGCAATGTACACAGTATGTAGATAAAAATGTCAGCGAGAAAGCAGTAAACATCATAACAACATCATTATTATCAAAGCATTATTCCAAGTGTGTAGTATGTGTTTAAATTCAGAATGAATTCATCGAGTGCATTGTTGTAACTTCCCCTCCTTATTGCTTGCCTGCTCACCCATAATAATTATTGTCAGCTCCCGCAGAATCTCGTCAACGAAATTCAAAAGCCAAACAGATATAATGTTTTTTAAATACCTAGTTTTATGCCTGCATAAAATGAAGCCATCTCGTTATAGAGAAATTCCCCTCTAGTTGTACAAGAAGTGTCTGCGTGTCAAAGTTTTAAGCACAATACAAGCTGCAAGCATGTACTTTTTAATTTGATGCATAAAATAGATAAGAAAAGTGCATTTTTCAGCTTTCTCAATGATATTATGGAAGCTCATGCATTTATCTCCCTTAGATGCAGGCTGGTGCTTGTGCAATGGCTGGAAAAGTCAATTTTGCTACAGAATATTATGGAGGATATACGCAGCTACGGACGAATCCTTGATAATTTGATATGAATGTGCGTTCATAAATATGGGCACATTAAAAAGTTTGGTATTTTCTCATAAACGCTCATTCTACTCCTTTTGTACCAGACCGTACAAAAATTCGGAGTGGGTAGGGGGAGGATTCACTACATAAATAAAGAAATTATTGCTGTGAATGAAACCTGATGGTCCCTTTCTACTTGAAGTTTAGATGATACCCTCATTGTTGTCAACAAAATGTAGCTGAGTGCTGGCTTTAGCATTTTGGATTTTTAAAAACGAAATAGGCAAATATGAATATGCATTACTACTGCTTGATGTTATCTGGAAACGATATCAATCACTTATAGGATGGAATTTTACTACAAAAAAGGCGAACATGTAGCCAGATGCAATAATATAAAAATTTGTTCAAATTAGATGCAAGTTTTGATGGATTAGCTGTTATATGCAGCGATAAGGAAATCATATTATGAGGATTCGCCCGAGTTGTTATAACCCTTTTCCTGTTTCCCTCAAAGGTTTCGTAACTCTCCTTGTTATTGTTTCTCATTTGTTTGCTTTTCCATATGGTTTAGGGAACAACACGCATACACCCCATTGCTAATATTGCAATGAAGCCATTTTTTGAGTTTCAAAGCAGAAATCCATTGTCTTCTGATGGTTATTATTGTGGTTGGCTCTGGCTGGTTTGTTGGTGAATGTGTTAAAGGAGATGACAGTTGAGGAGCGAGGGCCATGTGTACTCATGATGTGTATATTAATAATATCATCATGATCGTGAGTGGCACCAATATAGTTCCTTTTTTCTCTTGTTGCAGTGTCGTACTTTGAACACTGCACTTCTGCAAACGATGCATATTATACTTAGGGAAAGAAAAAATGTGAATACCTTTTGCTGGTCTTGTGTTTTTGTGGTTCTCAGAACCAGGGGTCCATAATATGAGTAATGCAAGATATGAAATTAGTTTCTGGAAAGTTGAAATACGATTTTATGGGATGTTTTCAGTTTCTGCATGATCTCATGTGAAATTGTATTTTTGTCATTTATTACAGATTCCTTCAACGCTGTCGGTCTGGACCTGGCAGGCCAATTACAACCCAAGAAATAGTTCACATGGCCATCCAAATTGCGAGTGGGATTTCATTCCTCCATCGGCAGAATGTGTTTCATCGTGATGTGTCTGCTCGCAGTTGTGTGTAAGTAGCACTATTTTTAATAAGTATACCTAGTATACCTAGGTATATTCATATAGTTGAAGGCATTTACCATAGGTAAGCAGGCAAAGTTGAAGAAATGTGCAACTCTCTACCTATTTCCCTTATTAACGTGCATGCTACATAATAGTGTGTGTCGTGTATGATAGTCTCGGGATTTAACCTTCATCTTCTCTCGACAAATCTTTTAAAACTATTTTCTCTTTCTTTTTGCGTTTGTGCAAATGCTGGTAGTGCAACGTAGGGTGCAGTCACCGCAGCACCATACCCGAAAGTCATTCCAGCATTACGTGAGCTAATGGAAGTGAAAGTCAACTCAGACTATCTTTATGCTGGTAGAAATCTATTAAGGATTTTAGGCTTCATGCTGAGTCGCCTCAGATTTTTTTACCACTACATTTTGTACAACGATTCTTTTGTTTCCCTACAAATTCAAGGTTTCACAACTTACAAAGTTTTGATAACAGGACGTCTCTAAACGATAAAAAATCTTTAGGGCTGCGGGATACGAAAACAAAATGGGTGCATTACATGTGTATTTTGTATGTAGAAAATAAAGACATGTATTTTTTCCTTCTGAAATACGACACTAGTACTACTACACATATTATAGACACGCGTCCATTTTGAAATGAGTTTATTTCTATTGCTATCTAAAGCCATCTAAACAGTACATAGTAAATGAGAGTAAAAGTCCCTTCAAGTTGCATAGAAATTTCAAAATCCCATT